>QLPN01004898.1:0-19116 GCA_003314395.1 Albatrellus ellisii | reverse complement strand
GGTGTGTGACCCTTCCTACTTGTATTTTTGAATGTGTTCATTTATTTTTCCCTCAGTCTCTGTGTTCTATTCTTGAGGCTGAGTTATGTGTTAGTGTTTCTGCACTAGAGAAATACTTATTCCAACACCTCATTGTAGAAAAGGTTATATGGATGGCTGCTGTCTCCTGGAAATGAGGTCTGAGCAGGACTACATTTAGGCATGGCACATCCATTGAGAGTGTTGTCCAGGGCTGTACCAGCACCTGCCAATTCACAGATTTCCATTGACCAAGACCCTTGGTCAACCTACAGAGTCAAACAGAGTAAGTAGTCTGGTTAGAGAATCATATAACTTTATTTACTCACAGCTTGCCAGCCATCTTTCAGTCCTTGTCAGCTTCATAGTCTGAGCTATATTGTTCCAGGAAGGGTTTGTCAGCCACTTCAGAGGAGAAGTAGACTGATACCATCACTTAGGCTGTCAATCCTGGATGATATACTATATCCCCAGAGCTATTGATATATGCCCCCTGAGTATGGCAATGGTTGGCAGGCCAAGATGATGAAGTGATGCAAGCAGCACCCAAAGAGAAATTCTACACTGTAACAAAGCCTTGAACTCCTCACATATGATGTACAAAGCCTCAACTGAGATTTATCATAAACACAGGAACCAGATGGACACACATATATGTTGTATTTTGGGCTGTCAAGCTCAATCCATTCACTTCCCATCCATGTGATTTCCCTATCCTTGTGATTCTTGCCATAGGCTGGGCCTACAATTTGATATTGAGTAGATACTTAAATACTGTGCATGTATTGAAATGTGCTCTTAATATGTTTGCAAGAAAAATTCCCTTCTTCTCCATCTGCATGGTGCTCATATTTCAACAAGATCCTCAGGCAATCTACTAATGGAGGCTTTTTTTTAGCACCTTATGTGTATATGGGCAGAAATCCTGGGGCCACAGCAGAACAAGATCACAATGGACTGAGGATAGACAGGGGGAGTCTTGGTACAGTGTATATGTGGTAGTACACATGGGAAGCATGGACATGAAGCTTAAATGTAAGCTTAAATGGTGAAACCCCTATTCTCTGAGTTTGGTACCAGAGGCTAACTTGTATTCATCTCCCCCCACCCCCAAAACAAGATTGGTCTGTCTGGGATATATCTCAGCCTGAAAATTTGACCAAACCCTGGTTGACCTATATCATCTAATAGGCAGGAAAGCCTCATTGTGGAGGGTACCCTCTCAAGGTGCTATGCACATCATTATGTGCAATGCCTTACAGTCATAGTGCAAGTGTCTCAGGCTGTAAGGAGGCAGTCAGGGCATGGTCTAGTGTTCATGGCACAAACTTGAAGCTGTCAGGCTGGCTTTTGATCTTCTGATTTTTCTCTATATTTCCCATATCTTTCTTATGTTTATATCATCACAGATCCTCTTATCACTCTTGATCTAGTGAAGTGTTATTTTGTTAGGATTCATTGGCCAATGATGTGTATGTTGTCCAATCTCCAATTGGCCAGATTACAAAGTACTTATGACTCATTTCTCATGTTTACTGTGGATGCTCACTCAGCTCTCTCATGACTGCTGTGGAGTATCTCCAATCATTCCCACACTTACTGTGGACATCAGTCAGTGACTTATGAGGGCCTTTGGCCATTGGTTGTTGTTTATAGCTTAGCTTTGCAGCATTTTCTAGTTCATTGACCTGCCCTACAGTACAGTACTATATATATTATATGATTCCTAGCAATGTTCTCCAGTTTTGATCATCTGGGATATCCACTAGGTACAGTACCAATCTATTCCTCATTCTACTATATGCTAATACATCTGGGATATCTGCTAGTCAAAACATGACTGTCCTTTCCTCCCTTTAGTTGTTTCAATTGTTTGGCTAGACTTCTGTTGGCCTCACAGAAGCCATCACTGTGTCATCTCATTGTGTAGGTGTATTTGGGCCATAAATGCTAGACTGGATGGTCCTGTTGGAATTACATAATGTCCTTTGCATCTCACACCCATGCCCCATACACACTTACTCAGCACAGTCTGTGCACAGCAGCTATAGGACTTAAGGATTACTTCTGGGACATTAACTAGCAGTCAATTACTCCACATCACTCCCTCATCATGTATTGGGGCACACTCCTTGTCTTCACATATTCTGCAATCATGATGATGCTTCTCTTCCTTCTCAGGCTTCTGCCCACTCTGTACCCTCCAATGCCCTTCTGTCCTCCTTGAGTGGAGAGACTGGCCTAGGTTGACCACCACACAATCATCATGCACTAATAGGTCCAAATGATCCCAAAATGGGGTTGTCAAACAGTCAGATTTCCCTGGGCATAGAGAGATTGTGCCTGCCTCACTCACTTCATCACCTGTATCAGCTGTCCTCATCTCACCATGCACAAGAGCCACAGAATGGGCACCATGTGTGCTCATTCTGCCACACTCATCCTGCCTCTGTCCTTGGATGCACAGAAGATATGGAATGAGCATGTCCATGCTCATCTCCTGCATCATGTCTGTATGTGGTCATTGTTACTCAGTCACCAGTGGACCACAGAATTAACAGCAAGCAGCATGCATGCACTGGCACAAAATACATACAATGAACATAACAAGCACATATGCTTGCTCACCCTGGTTCACCACCACTGCTGTGAGGCCGACACTATGTCGAAGCTGAACAACTGAAGAAAAAGCTAAAACAACAAAAAGGATGATCACACTTAGACTAGCAGATATCCCAGATATATAATTAGTAAGGTATGACAATGAGAAGACTAGAAGCTACTGCACCTAGCAGATATCCCAGATGATCAGAACTGGGGATAAAACACTAAGTGAACTATCCTATATATACTACTCTGCAGAGTGCACAGACTGTGCTGTACAGTATAGGGCCGGAGAATGAGAAAGTAGAGTAATGATGTCATATCTAAATATAGGGGGGATGCGTAAGTGCTGACTGAAGCTCCACAGTAACTGTGGGAGTGATTGGTGATACTCCACAGCAGGTGTGAGAAGGATTGATGAGCATGCGCAGTAAGAGTGAGAAGGATTGATGAGCATGCGCAGTAAGAGTGAGAAAAGAAGCATAACTAAAGATAGAACAGGCCAATCAGAGATTGGACAACATATGCATCATTGGCCAATAAAGATGAACAAATGGAATATGTGACCATGGGAATCACTTTGATAGATCAGGAGTGATTGTAAGATCTATAGTGATAGAGACATAAGAAAATAGAGGGAAAAGGATGGAAAAATAGGGGAAATAATAGCAGCCTGACAACTGCCTTGTCCACATGCCCACTAATATTACTTATTGTTCTTTAATCTGTCTTGCCACCACACCAACATCAGTGGTTCCACAGCCCTGTCTGACTCTTGCATTCTCCTTCCCACAACCAAACATGTTTCCACTTGCATTTGTGGTACTGCATGCACATTCCCTTTTTTGCTGAGGTGTCAACTCAGGCTTGAATGGCACTTTTTCCATGTTGTTTTTCTTTGGCCTCTTACTCCTACAGGACACTGTGCATACTATATTATGTATGTTTCATCTCATCTCTTTCTTCTACCAGTTACCTGTTGTACCAGTAGGCATTCACATGGGTTTATTTACTTGACCCACATGGTTCCCCTTCTGGGATGCTCTTTATCTTTCATAGTTAGGACTCCTCTCCAACTCTGTCTTGTCCTACTATATTTTCTTCATTGTCTCACCCTCTAACCTCAGCACCTCTCTCTCTGTTGCTGAGTTGTCTCTTCCCCTCTGCATACCTCTTCTATCTGTAAACATTGTCTTGCTCCTCTCAGTTATGGTGTATCCACTGGACTATTTCCTTTGGACTATCTTCTTTGTCATGGCCTTGGAGGCCTACATCCACTATCAAATCACATTCTATGCATTTCCACAGTCCCTGACAAAGGTTTCAGAGATCCCATACACCTTTCTCATGCAATTGTTCTCAGCAACAATGGAAGCCCACTCCCTAATGAACTCCATGTGAGCCTGCAGATACAGAAGCATTGTCTGCAGCCCAGGGAACATTTGTGCTATTGTATGTCCTCATTCATTGCAACACACTTCATGTGCACATGTGCCACCAGATATCCCGGTCGTCCTCATAGATTTACCTCATACTTTCCACGTTTCCGTGTCTCGCAGGATCTCCACAAGGGTTGTAATGTAGGTTTGCGTTGGCCGCTGAGTGGTGCTACTTGAGCATAGATCCTGGCGAGCGCCATTTTCGTGGTCTCATACAGTTGTTTATGACGGTCTCCAGTCATAATGGCTTCCATGCGTACACTTGTTGAAGTTGTATGAACGAAAAATGAATTTATAAATCTATAGTTCTAGCCCAGTCAACGTACGGAAAGTGACTAATATATATACCGTCCCTATAGCTAGGCCATAGCAAACAGAGTGAACAGACGACATCGAGTATGGTGGAATAGACAAAACTCGCCTCAGTCGATGTATGGTGAAATGATGGTGCGTATGTATCGTAGGTGGAATCAGGCAGAGGACATGATGGCAGGGGTAGCTATGCAAGAGAAGAGAGCATCGGAGAGAGGAGTGGTGTATACAACCAGAGCACGCCGATCAGACCCTGAGAAGTGGTCCTTGACTTCAGCAATGTGTGGCTTAGTTGGCAGATATAGCGGTCATCGCCAGTGCAGATGTCAAGAGCCTTTATTCAAGCGCTTAGTCTCCTTTAGTATTAGCCACTCAGGTTTGCCGCAATGCTCCCAACATTTCTCTGATGCGTGGTTGGTGCGTTTACAGCATTTACAAGGTTGACGGGGAGGACGACGACCGCCAGCTCTAGCGGCACTAGAAAAAGCGAGAGTGGGGGTTTGACTAGATGTGTATGCCCCAGAGAGTTCAGCGAGACGGACATCATGCTTGCAAAGGCGGAGACAATGAGAGGGTAAATCGAGATCATC
Organism: Albatrellus ellisii; assembly: GCA_003314395.1. Lineage (NCBI taxonomy): Eukaryota > Fungi > Basidiomycota > Agaricomycetes > Russulales > Albatrellaceae > Albatrellus > Albatrellus ellisii. The sequence goes on along the minus strand of QLPN01004898.1, from coordinate 14,153 downwards.
GGAGGCTTCAATCACCTCATGCAGCATGTCGAAATCGGGAGAGCGATTGGAGGATGACGACCATGGCGACCATGTCGTCGCGAGAAAGTGTGCCTAACTCATAAATACGATTGACAGCGGAGATGACTGCATCCATCATGGACTCGATAGCTTATCCCATGGCAAAGCGGATGGTGAACGCTCTTTGTGGATGGTTGGCTTGTCCAAAGATGTCCCCGTGCAGGTGGAGACGACAAATGCTGATCCACAAGTTGCATGCATTGGGGTTAAGCAAATTGTTTAGTGCTGAGAGAACGTGATGCGAACCCATATACATTTGCGTGCAATACAGTCATCTTGCGACCACTCAACAAAGTCTCTGACGTCAGGGCAACACAAGAACAATAAATTGACACAGGTCAAGTAGGCCAAGAGCGGCGCGACAGTTATTGGCCCATTCCTCATAGTTGGAATGGTTGAAAAGCCGAGAAGTGATGAACACCATAGTTTCCGAGCAACATGATCCCTTCTTGTACACGAGCGAAACACTAGCCATACCGTTCGACGACGATAGGGGACCAGAGCTGGGTGTAGCAGAGATGTTTTCCGAGAGTGTCCGAAGAAGGTGGAGCCGGTAATGATATATCCTGAGACATACACAGGAGTTAGGGCACCGCCAAGCATCAAGTAGCAGGCAGAGCAGTGAGTCCAAAGACAAACGAGCGAGAACTGATTTCTGTGAACTTAAGAGTCCGTAGTGATTGGTGTATCAGACGGCGGACTCAAGGCCCATTACTTTTAGAAATCTATACCTCTACAGTGTGAGTAGACCTATAGAATAGACAAAGCTCACCTCAGTCGACGTACGGGGAAATGGCTGGGGTGGTGGGTGTGTATCGGAGTGCTCGCCCTTCCATATGATCCATATCGGGAATACTTGAGGCTGAGCACATATTTTGTTTGCGCCAGTTGGGAAGGCTATCCATTCCCAGCGCCTTTCGACGAGGAAAAGGGGAACTTGATCAATAGGCTGTGACAAATATGCCATAAACGTGGTAAGCGTCTGTGTAGGGACATCGCCCACAGCAGGTACGTATCGTCTATTGCCACATCCTGATATCTGTTGCTTGCAATGCCACTGACGAGCCAGTTAGGTAATCGTGTGCAATGGAATTGAGGCGGAGATCAAAAGGCCTACGGCTGTAAGTGTGGAAGCCCACCGAGAACGTCCGACGTGTGCTCCTGTTCTCAACTTTTTCAGAACATACGCTCATGGTTTCGCGGGCCCTTTCTGCCTCCCTCAGCCGTGCTCTCCGCACCTCTGCTCGTCGCTCGGTCCGTACTTTCTCCCTTTTCTTCTTTGGAGACAACCGACGGTTTTTGCGTCACAGGCACCAATTCGGTCCCTCGCGACTGTGGTCCCACAGAGCCCAATCACCGAGGTTACCACACTCTCTAATGGTCTGACAGTAGCAACAGAGTCGCATCCTCATGCACAGACCGCGACGGTCGGTGTCTGGATCGATGCTGGTTCACGGGCAGAAACCGACGCGACAAACGGCACTGCACATTTCCTCGAGCACATGGCCTTCAAGGGCACCAATCGCCGCACACAACACGCTCTGGAGCTTGAGGTGGAGAACCTCGGTGCACATCTGAATGCGTACACCTCTCGGGAGCAGACAGTCTACTACGCCAAGAGCTTCCGCAAGGACGTGCCCCAAGCCGTTGACATCATCTCCGACATCCTCCAAAACTCCAAGCTCGAGAACAGTGCAATCGAGCGGGAACGTGATGTCATCCTGCGGGAACAGCAGGAGGTCGACAAGCAGCACGAGGAAGTTGCTTTTGACCACTTGCACTCCGTTGCCTTCCAAGGTCCGTTCATCACGACTTACTCCGTAGGACTGCTTGGAGTCTGCCTCCTTGGAATTTGATGTCGATGACGTCTTGCAACTTACAGGCCAACCTCTTGGACGAACGATTCTTGGCCCCAAGAAGAACATTCTGTCCATTCAACGTGACGACCTCGCTTCCTATATCAACACTAACTACTCCGCAGACCGGATGGTACTCGTTGGTGCTGGTGGTGTGGACCACGCTGAGCTTGTCAAGGCGGCTGAGAAGCATTTCTCAACGCTGCCGGTGTCGCCTAACCCTATCCCTCTTGGCCGGCTAGCTCATCCTAAGACTTCGTTCGTCGGTTCCGAAGTCCGTGTGCGCGATGACGACATTCCGACTGCGCACATCGCCCTTGCAGTAGAAGGTGTTGGGTGGTCATCACCTGACTACTTCCCGATGCTCGTCATGCAGTCTGTGTTCGGCAACTGGGACCGTGCGCTCGGTTCTGCACCACTCCTCTCCTCCCGCCTATCCCACATCATCTCATCCAACAACCTCGCCAACAGCTTCATGTCCTTTTCCACGTCATACTCGGACACCGGTCTTTGGGGCATCTACCTGGTCTCGGAGAACCTCGCTAACCTCGACGACCTCATGCACTTCACTCTACGCGAGTGGACACGCATGAGTGTCGCACCTACATCCGCGGAGGTCGAACGTGCCAAGAGCCAACTCAAGGCAAGTCTGCTACTGGGCCTCGACGGCACCACGGCTATCGCGGAGGACATCGGCCGCCAGCTTGTCACGAGTGGCCGACGCATGACACCGAAGCAGATTGAGAGTGCGGTCGATGCGGTCACGCCCGATGAGATCAAGCGAGTTGCGCAGAAGTACCTGTGGGACAAGGATGTGAGTCGTCAGCTCTTTTTCAGCACTTGATCATGACGACGTATATTCATGCGCAGTTCGCCATGGCCGCGCTCGGCTCCGTCGAGGGACTGCTCGACTACACCCGCATTCGTGCTGACATGTCATCCCTAGTCTACTAGATTCAGCCCTTAAGTACGTCCGATTGGATAGCCCCATGAATGTCGTCACATTGAGGCCGACCGAATGGTTGTGGGTAGCTGCGCTCTGCGTTGAGTGGTTCTAGATGCTAGTGGTCGGACGCGGACTTGATTGGCATGTTTTGTTGTTTCCGTTTTGTAGACTTGGAATACCAAAACATAAAAATATCCTTAATCTTATGCTTGTGTGTCGCCCCTGGGTAACTTATGACCAATTGACGTAGCAGGCCTATGATGCATGACATGTACCAACAAAACCCGATGTCACACAGCCCCGGGTAGAATCATTACCCCTGTTCGATGATGATACGTAGGCTGGGAGATTGTGGAAGTATCACGGATTGACCTCGTACCTGGAGAGTCTAGCCCTTTGTGCACTCCGTCACCCGATGGGGTCTATTTCCAAAAGGCCTGCTATGGTTCTGATAAGCTTTGACTGTTGGCCACGAGACACTGGTTCTGTGTGACCCACGTACACATACCAGTGATACGGATGCCTTTTGTTGTCCTAGGCCGGTCCAAAGGCACGGAGACCTTCGTTACACCAATCTCACAAAGACGGAATGGCTGTCTCCCGGACCGACTCGGAGCAGACGCATCGTCCTAAAGCCTCGGAACTTACAAGGCGTCTACTGATACGAGTCATTACATACGCTGCGTGCCGTACAACGTATGTACGGGTCGTCACCACCGGTTCGAGACTTCGAGTCAAAGCGGCGAAAACGCGATGCATAATTGACGGTAATCAGTGATGATCATGCAATAACGCCTTGGACCATTTATATCATCGACGGAAGCAAGGCCCATCGGATTGGGGCCAGAGTGTTGCTGATACAGGTTGGTGAGGCACGCAGTGTTGGAGCTCGGCTAGTGCTTTGTGTCTTCGGTGTGGACTTTCGACGGCACACCGGGCAGACGCATTCTATTTGGAAGACTGCGACACAGCCCGGCCCGTCATGGGCGTGCACGAGCAGAACCCAGTTGCTCGGGCTTGATACCACATGCACGTTGCACTGCCAGTGCGCGCTTATGGCTTGAGAGAAGTTACGGCGCCGAGTTCTTTGTGCACGCCTCAAAGTAGAGCCCGTTGTATACCCGATTGTTACCGATCCTGGGACGGGCGCACAGCACCTTATGATTCGTATATGGACTGTCCTCGCGCCACGCTGTCAGCGCATCGTGTGTAGGGTTTAATTATGGACACGACTCGTTTCCGCGCAGTAGGCCATAGTAGCTCAATCCGCCGAGGTCTGATGTAGATTGCAGAATGACTGAAGTAAGCAATGGAGACTAGCTCTGATGTATGAGTCCCCAGTGCATGCCAACAAACAGCTGCATTCGGGATCCCAGTTGACATCCAGCAACATCAATACACCCACCCAATCTGGTGATCCAAAAATATCAATCATGAATCAAAACCATCTGGGAACTTCCAGATGGATTCGATTCATAATTGATATCTTGGATTGTACCTACGAAGTGCAACTCTGTCTGAGTGCTGACAGATATGGCGAGGATGGGTATGTCACATGACCGCGACTCGGTCTTGGCGGAGCTGCAAAAAGTCGAACCACGCGACTGAAACTACGAACTTGATTGCTCTTTCCTTCCTCATCTCCGTCTGGTTCTCTATTCGCCATGACCTCCATAAGCTCTGTAACGCGCCAGATTGCTGCGCTGGAAATATCTTCAAAAGCAAACGCAGCAGCGACGACGACGACGACGACGACGACGATGACGACTAAGTCCATGCGACCCACTCACCAGAAGCAATCCAGCCAATCCAACGTCTCGAAACTGCTAACCAAGTTCGCCGCTCCCAACCCCTTCTCAGGTCCTACGTCCACCACGACTTTTAAACCACATCATGTCAAGAGCACTGTGTCAAAACCGCCTGCTACTACCAAGCAAGGTGGGAATGCGCCTGCAGCATCAAGCGCCCAGATACAGCCTGAAATAGACATCGGCCGCTACGATGGTGGTTTCGAGATCGAGAACGAGAAACGGGGCGAGGCCGTCCACGGGGAGGCTGCAGAACAGCTGGCGTTGGACTCGAGCGTTTCACGGTAGGCACTTACGTCCCTCAGACGCCCGCAAAGTTTGTGATCCTATCGTATTCGCAGCACACGGCCGACACGAGAGTGGCACCTGTACGACTTTGACATCGGGCGCCCGCTCGGTAAGGGCAGATTCGGGCGAGTGTATATGGTGCGCACGAAATGCGAGCCACGATACATCGTTGCCCTCAAGTGCCTGTACAAGTCGGAGATCGTGGAGCAGCGCGTCGAGAAGCAGATTCGCCGGGAGATCGAGATCCAGCAAAACTTACGCCACCCTAACGTCCTCCGGCTGTATGGCTACTTCCATGACGAGAAGCGGATCTTCCTCATGATTGAGTTCGCTGGCAAGGGCGAGTTGTACAAGCAACTCAACAAGTTCGGCTCGTTTTCCGAGCGCAGAAGCTCTGTCTACATCGACCAGATGGCCGACGCTCTTTCGTATCTGCACTCCAAGCACGTCATCCACCGCGATATCAAGCCCGAGAACCTCTTGCTTGGTATCAATGGTGAGCTCAAGATTGGTGATTTCGGCTGGAGCGTACATGCCCCAGGGAACCGTCGTACGACGATGTGTGGGACGTTAGACTACTTGCCACCAGAGATGGTCGAGGGGCGAGATCACACGGAGAAGGTAGACTACTGGGCACTTGGCGTGTTGACTTACGAGTTTATCTGCGGGGCGCCACCATTCGAAGATCTCAGCAGCCGCAACGGTAAGCCCTTGTCCCTCTACTTGGCTCACATTCTCATGGTGTGGTGGACTTGCTAGCCACGATGAAACGGATAGCGAAAGTCGATCTCAAGATACCTCCGAGGGTGTCCGTCGAGGCACGGGACCTCATCTCGAAAGTGAGCTGTTTGTTGTAGCCATGTAGGTTCCGAGGTGTCTGACGTTGATCTGTGAATAAAAATCAGCTCTTGCAATACGAGCCAGAGAAAAGACTGCCACTGTTAGAGGTTCGGCGTCATCCATGGATATTACGGTACCGGACTAGGGCGTCCCCGGCTGAAGAGCCGTAGGTCCGTGTGGCCAGACGCCTGTTTCCCGGCGCCAATCCATCCCAGCTGCATGACCTGCATCCGCCTCTAAGAGGGACGTGTGGAGTGCAGTGGTGTGGTGTGTGTATACCGCACGGCACTAGGTCCATTATCCAGCATCTGTACTTAACTTATGAACGCACTAGTATCACCGCGTGTATGCCATGCATTGTTGATTTCGCGCGAGATCCAGGCGCCCGTGGCTGTGCTTCGCGACTCGCACGCTTTTGTTTTGGGCCAGGAGCCCAGAACCGCATGGGGCGCCAAACTTGAGAATGGAAGGGAAGGCGGCGGCAGTGGCGGCGCTATGGATGTGGGTTCTGTCGACTCGGATGGTAACCACTCAAGGTTGATTGATTGATAGCGATTCGAGAACACAAATGACAGCAACGCGACGAGATGGGGAGGCATGGGGTACAACGTGCGAGACAGGAGCGTGAGACAGGAGTCAGACATGCAATGGTGGTAGCCAGGGGGATAGTACACAGACAGGGGAGATTGCATGCGAGTGGTGCGTGTAGATCGAGTGCTGGGAGAATGGTGAAGCGTGTCCACAAGGTTGTAGCAAACCAAAGAAAAGAAAGGAAAAGAAAAAGGAAAAGGAAAAGGCTATGAAGAAATTCATATCGGTACGTCGGACGCACAAGAGGTCAGATGACAGGCTCGTGGACACAAATGCACCCTAGCGCGGGCCGCCAAGGCGATCAGTAATCTCCGCCATCTTCGTCATCTTCATCCTGCTCCTCGTCCACGTGCACGTCCTTCGGAGGGGGCAGCCCACGCCTCTCGTGCACCCTGAGATGCCGCTGCGCAGAGTCGGGGCGCGACAGCGACTCGCCACACTCTGAGCACCAGGCACACTTCCTGTCCGGATTGTTCTTGCACGAGTAGTTGGCGTGTCGCTGGCAGTCCTTGTGCCGCGAGAATGACTGTGAGCAGAACTGGCACTTTGCGCGCCCCGAGCCGCGGCGCCCGCCCTTGCGCTGTTTTGGCATTTCGTCGGTGGGGTCGGCTGCAGCGGGCTCGTGAGAGAGCGTTGGGGGGAGGACCGGCTCGGGCGAGGGGATGCTCAAGAGAGACGGGGACGGGCTCGGGGGCGGGCTCGAGGCGTTCGACCTGGATAGGGCGGAGGAGGGAGTGGGGGAGGATGACGGCGAAGGTGGCAGCGGAATGGGGCTGAGCATCGCCGAACGGATGACGCGTTTCGTAGGGCGCAGACCGCACGCGAGGCGGTGGATCTCCGCTTTAGGGAGGTACTCACCGTCCTCGTCGTCGCCCTCGTCTTCGGAAGATGCGCGCTTTGCCTTCTTGCCAGTGACACGCGCCGGGAGAGCCACGGTATGGTGCCGCTGTCTGGACGAACCGGCGCCCCTGGTCGACCGTTGGCGGCGGGAGTGTGAGGGCGCAGCAAGCCTCGCATTGACAGCAGCCCCGAGACTGTCGTTTTGGAAAACAGGTGGCAGTGCGGAAGGGGACGGTGCCTTTGAAGAACGCCGGGAAGAGCGCCGGGGGACGGGCTTGTCCGACAGCCATTTTACCAAGTCGGCCTCTAAAGTTTCGTCATCAGTGGATCCGCCTTCGATCAGAATCTCGCAATCAGGAGAGGGCGAGATGTCTGCCAGACACACGGTCTGTGGCAGTGAAGCCAGCGGGAAGAGCGACGAGCGACCGTTGTTTGGGGCGCAATTCTGACTGCCAGAGGGGCTGCTCTGGCTGCTCAAATTGCTACTCCCACTCCACGGGGAGAGATCCAGACTCAGGAATGCGTGCTGAAAAGCAACTTAGACACGCTATATTAATGGACGTGGTGACGACGACTCACATGCAGACCGGGGTTAAAGGTATTCATCTCTGGTATCATCTTGCCCACGTATGAGTACTCGTACATCGACATCCCTTGAAGCGTCATGAAAGATGAAGGCTGAGCCACGCCGCGGATTGCTGTCAGATCGGGAAGCTCTGGCAGGAGGGGGACGTCCTGGCTGAGCCACACGTCTTTGCCTCCTGGGCCCATCGACAACATATTCTCGGTCGTGTCTATGTCCATTAAAGTGCCATGTGACGACTCGAGAAATACCCTTGGACACTGTCGCTGGTGGTAGGCGACCTCGAATTGGGTTTGCCACCAGGAGCAGGCAGAGACCACTGTCTCTAGTGCATCGCACCATACGATCAACGCACGATCGGCGCGCTATGACACGGTACATCAGGGTAATAAGCACTAGCCATAGTCACAAAGACGAACGACGGACCAATAGTACCGCCGAGCACGATTCCCTCAGGTCTGAAAGGGACGTGCCGCTCTCCACTACACGAATCGACGGGTACGCGTTTTCAAGCACCGCATATGGCTCGTCCCTAGATGAACACAGAGTGAGCAATCGGCGGACGCGGATGGATGCACGATGTACACAAAGTCGAATGCAGCCTCGATGGCCGTGTTGCGCAGTTGAACTGCGACTGGCTTGTCGAGACCGATGACTGACGACTGCAGGGAGTTGAGGGTGACCCAATTTCTCGGGTACACTCGGCAATGGTCGCGATCGACGCGTACGCATATGCCTGAATACTCGTCGTCTGTAATGGACCGGGTAGCAACGTTTTGCTGTATCTCCTCGTATATGGACGCGAGAGTGGCGTCTGAAGGCGGGAACTCCATGATAATTGGAAGATGAGTGTGTGAGGGGAACAGGCTATGGGAGGGGGGGGAGTTTGGTGTAGAAAAGGCATCAGCAAGTGGGGTAGATAAACCCCCCACACCGCCATGAAGCGCCCTAAGGTGAGGAAAACACGCATGGAAAGACAATCCGTTTCAAGCGACGCCATTATCTCGGTCATCACCGGACGGTTTTGTCCAATTGGCGTGGCGGCTAAGATAGCTTCTTCCTCTCGTAAGCGAGATTAGCGCCAGCTCCGCAGGCAAACTTTGGGACGAACCAAGGATGCTCTCCACTGCAGTGTTGCTGCAGCAATGAGTGATATATGTATCGTTGGATCGTGATAGCTCAGTGCGATGATACGCCAGTCGCAAGGCAAGCAGTGCAGCTCGAATATAATCAGTGCATGGTCCAGCTCCCAGGGACTTTGCGAGGAAACAAGCTCGGGGAAGCCCACAACAAATAAGACACCCACATCTGCTGGGGAAACGTTCCTGATTGGATGAGCAACACGAGGCGACCCTTGCAACGCTAGACGTAATTCGGGGCGCGTCGCAACATCCCAGCGAGACAACTTGAGAAAAACTTGAAACTGCAGGCATCGTTGTGGTTGAGACCTGGGGGTGGAACGTTGAGCTGCCGCGTTGGATTTTCATAAGATCTTGGACACAAAACAGTCCGAGTCGGAGCAGCACAAGTGAAGGACCCCCTGATGTGGTGTGTTGGGGTCCACCACAGCCGCATTGTCTGCATTCTGAGCCAAAGATTGGAGACCAGCACGGCTGTTTCCGGGTAGGCGGCTCGTGTCGACGCATATGATTCGACGACCATCAATACGTGACCGCTTCATGTGCCCGCAACGCTGCATACCGTTTAGTGGTTAACCACTGATAAAATTTATTCATTTTATTAGTCTAAGCCACGTTAGACACCAGAACGCCACTTGTGGTCGTTTTCGTAGGTCACACAGTAGTGGGGAAAGCTTGTAGTAGCAATACCTGCTCATTTCAGTAGGCATGACAACCATGAGTCCAGTAATGACGGATCACCACAATTTATATCATGCTGACTTCCGCAGATTTGCGGTACAACAAGCTTTGGTCATTCACAGAAGACCTGGATTCTCGTTGGCTCTGTGCCTTTCTGTTCCGGAAATGTTATGCTAGACAGGGCAAAGAAACGAGCCCTGGAATTTAAGTACGAACACCGGTTCCTCAAGCGTTGTCTGGGATAATTGGCTCCACTCTTTGACGAATCTTTGACATCTGACGAAGCACGAGTCGCACGGGTGCCGCTCTCCGCCGAAGAACCTTGGAAATTTGATATTTTACGGAACACAGAATCCGGAATTAGTGGCACAAGCGGAAACGGGGGACATACCATATATAGCCACTTGCTGTACTGTCAAAGCGGAAGAACTGTGGTGAGCCGGCGCAACATGCCCAATTGTGCCCTAGTCTATGCTGGCAGATGACGCTTCTCTGGCATCGGAGTTGATGGTCAATGATGGATCGATAGGACCTTGCATTATGTTACTGCGAATTAGAACATGCTGCGTCCTTGCCGCCGAAATGACAAGGCGCTGCTCCGCGCTTCGTTGATTGCCATAAGAAGCCGATACCGACGATTTAGGAAGGCCTCGTTTTTCTCCTTATAAGTCCTAATCGATGAAAAAGGAAAGCCACGTGTTCGCCTCTGTGTCCTAACCGCCGATAATGGCGACGGCCTTTTGGCAAAGTACGCTTTGACCTAGCTGACACTGCGCGCCCCCTGATCGTGTGGGTTCTGATCCAAAGATGAGGGTTGTGCTACACGGTTCTTTCATGTGACACGTCAGAAATTTTCTCTATCGTAACCCATCCCGCTGGAATGCAGACAGCGGAGTCCTGGCANNNNCGCCGCGTGGATCTCGCAATCAGAAACAATGGCGGTGACTTTGGATTGCAAAACCTTGGTGTGGGGATGCGATATCGGCTAATCGGCCTGGGATGATGCATGTATGTTCTGCATGTAGTAAGAGCCGCTACCAACGGATAGAGCGGCATAAACACTGGCAAGTTGCTGTCCCTTGCCTGACCCCACCCCTCTTTCTCACCTCCACTACCACCAGACTCATGGTCTGACAGCTATTCTCAGGCAGTCCTGTCGATGTGGGTGTGAGTAGGATACAGAACAGTTCGTCCGCTCCTTCTGAAGGAAGCAGACGGCTTGGGGTCCACCGGTCCGTCGCCCCGCAGGTCAAAGGCAGTGAGCGACCGGTGACCCGACTCATGGAGATGTACTGATTGCAGGTATCTATTTTGAAAGGCTCTATTATTCACATGCGTGATGTGTATTGTAACCGTCGGACTCGTGAGTACTGGGTGCTTCGAAACAAGCAAGTCGTTTTGATGTGACGAGGGGTGATAGGATGGCGATGAGAGAAATGTGAATAATCCTCGTTAAGGAGGCATATTTAGATTTCCCTCATTGCCCTCTCATTATGCCCCGTCATGTCATCACGACTTGTTTCGAACAAACATCACACTCTAAGCCCCTTGTCTTATTCTCTAGGACCCTGGCTAGATCAGGCACGTTGTTGAATTGGACCATGCACCGCGCGACGTACGTATGATATCTTATGGTTTGCAAGACCCCGCACTGCCGATTGGTTCACCACTGACGTCACTGTTTTGAGCCTCTTAATGTTTGGCATCTCCGTTACAAGGATATCGAACGTTAAATATTTGAGCCAGTAATCACAGATCTCGGTGGCCATCACTGAAATCTGTGACTAACAATGACCATGGCTCTTGTGCAAGTTGTCTCCACTTCCTAAACCTCATTCTTTACTGGCCTAAACTTGTTGTCCAGGGCATGCATGCAAGACAACAAATAGCTGTGCAATATCAACAGCTTTTTTTGTCTTGATACACGCCCCAGATATCAAGTTTTAGCTCAGTGAGGAAGCAAGCCTAGATGCCCAGTTAGTTCTCATGATGTGGCAACCATCTAAAATTGCTTCCTTCCCAGAAACCATCTCATCGTACACCAAGCCACGAAAAACCACATTGGCCTTTGTTTTGTTACATGTCTCCAAGTTGCACGACTTCAATACGTACGTGTCTCGTGGGTACATCACCCTGCAAATGCCTAGATCGTCTATGGCGGTATGCACCTTGCCTTCTGGTGGTGACATGGCTTGAGCAGGATGCAAGGTAAATACCACTACAGAAGATCCATCCCTTTCAGGTGTTGTCATTATTGTCCTACTACAGTATATCGGTGAGGGGCTCAGAGAGGTCAGGGTGTGATCAAGATCAAAGGAGGCTCGATGGGGGCTTGAACAACACCACCTCCACATGTTATGGTATTTATATAAGGCTTAGGCCACGCTCGCACGGAAGGGCCTGCTACCGTATCAAGAGTACGTCGTATAAAAGTAGGAGATACGTTTGATGGCTACCACCCTAAGCGAGAGACGTTAGAAGTGCGACGTGTCTTGTGCTATACGCAATTTATTTAATATAGTAGAGTACAACGAAGAATCAATGGAAACGCCAGCGTTGGCGAGAAGCCAAGGCAGGTACTTTGTCGTGTCGTAAGGAAGTCACAAGAACGATATGAGACAAGTGCCACCCGAGTACGCGCGACGGGTAAACGACGACGTCTTTAAGGATTCCATCGTCAGGGAAGATCATGCAGACGAAGAATAACCAAGCCATCAAGAGATCAGTGTTTGATGTGCATAGCATGGACAATAATCTGCATATTCTGAAGACAAGCAGCAGTGCAACAGATGCAAATGAACGTTGATGAGCATCATGCGCACATTAATGCACCGCATGCAAAAATCATCCACAGTCGCTATAATCATGCATTCACGCAGGCGTTGGAAAACAATACTGGGTCAGCTGACAAGGGATAGGACAAATAGGCTGAGGCATGGTCTAGACCCACCAAAGTAACCATGGAGGTATGAGTCGCGAAGTCAGCATTTGGTGCAATCGGCGCTATTCCTCTTTTGCTCATCCGCAATAGTATGATACTCTATTCGCTCACATACAGACTCCACTTCATTTCAAATATCCCTATGATCGACCCTACACTGTAAATTTTCTGTTGTGTTTTGTTGTGCTCCAGTCTTGGAGCTAGGCTTGTATTTAGATAGCGCATCGTCTGTCAAAATGACCAGATTTCCCCCGCCCTCGATTTGACTTCTTCTCCCGTCTGAGTTGATAATCAAAAAGCGAGTATCAACCTTCCCTCCATGTGTCTTATTATCGAGAAAAGTGCACGTTCCCCGTAAGTTGCATTTATCATTGCGTTGCATAGTGTTCCCCATTGCATTCTCCATTGCGTTCTCCATTGCATTGCACTGCTTTCTCCATTGCATTCTCCATTGCGTTGTGCTGCATTGTGTTCTGTTTCCACTACATTGGATTCTCTATCATGCTCTCTATTGCGTCATTTTGCATCCATCTTATCGGGTCATATCACTGGTTTATTACCCAAGTCGCGTTCCTCTAGTAGCTCTAGTTGAATCGCACTATCGCCCTTATCGCCCTTAACTACTAATCCTCTCTACTTTGTTGTCTAGGGAACTTTATGACTCACACCCTCCAGCAATTGCTGTGGTTGTGGTTACTTTCCCCTTTTAGCCTGGCACAGCACATATCAACGTGCTCAGGGCTGATGATGACTTGAGTGAAAGAGTCCTTGCCTCGACGTATTGCTTGGTGCCATTGTTCTAATACATGTGGCTTGCATGACAATATTCGATACGACTGTGACGGGCACAATTCAATTGTCAGACATGTAATTGTTAATGGCAGAAACAAAGTAGAACGTAGTGTTCAAATTTGACAGGATCTGGCGAATGAAATGTACAATAGACACTAGAAAATGGTTGTGCGTTCATGTGGTGTGCGGTGCACCGTTGTGGGACATGACAAAAGCTTTCATGTGGAAGATGTTCTATGCCAGCTTGAGGCGACATGATTATATTGTGTGAACAGCACGAATCCCGCAAACGCTGGGTAACATGGTTGCCTACCGGCGGCTGAACAATGTTGACTATGGGCAGCTGAGCAGGGCTGTGGCCAGTGGCAACAGGACATCACTGGCAACAGATGACGCAGCAATTGCATCATGGTCATGACCAACTCGTATGGCGCAGGGACATCAACAACAGCTATGTCGTACAGTAAGCTGGGACTCAACAGTGGATAGCTGCAATACAGAACTCTACGAATAGGGTAGGTGGGAATGCATCAGAGTGAAAGACGAGGGCGCATGAGGTAAAAAGAGAGGGAGATGATGTCGCAGACGAGTATGTCCACTGACAATGTCATATTGCGAAGACCAAAACCAATCTGAGCCAAGGACGACACCTATGTCAGTGATTGTGGGGATAGCGACGGCAACTTCGTCACTCTAAGGGTTTCTGTCAGGAATCAGAGGCGCGCACTTTTAATTTTCTTTCATTCCCTCATATTCCACCATGTTCCACTCCACACGTCGCAGCATAG
>QLPN01004895.1:0-22017 GCA_003314395.1 Albatrellus ellisii | reverse complement strand
TGATGGCTGAAGACGTCCCTGATGTTGCCGCAGTGAATCCTGTGCCCAGTGAGTGTTGGCTGCTGATATTTGTGTGGTTGGCGACTAACCATGCTATATGTTGTGTAGAGGATTGGGATGAGCTCTGCCCTTTGTATCAACAGTTTATCAATGGAATGGCCAGTTGATGCATTACTCCTATTTTCTTGTTCCCGACTATCTATTCCATATGATTAACCCACTGATTAACCCATATATATGAGTGTTCTGTATTTATACCTCTCGTTCCAAGCCTATTTACTACTGATCTATTTATCACGTCTCTTCCCTTTGTTGCTGTTGTCTGAAGCCTATTATTCTCATTCACCCTATCCTCTCGCTGCACACTACGCTCATACTTCTTGGCTCCTCCCCAACTAGTCTGCATCATTCTCGTATCCGTGGATAGTCCCGATATGCTGGTCAAACTATAATAATTTAAACCAGACGCATATCGTTCCGCTAAGATCTATGCCAAGGAAATGAATGGGCATGGACAATGGGGTTGGAGGGTCATACAAGAATGATGCATCTCAAAAAAGGCTCAAGGGTGGCATATAATGATAGTTGTGTAGCTCATGCAGTGTGATGCCTAGCCGGTGGAGGCCAGTTTGGAGGTAAACCAGAATGTCCAGAATGACTTCTGTAAGGTTGGTAATACTCAAAAATGATTCCATTGTTGAGGACAGGCCATGTGCTAGAAGAGGATACAACTTGTTCCTTATCCTTATATGATCATACTACTATCTACTTATAGTAGTTGTATAGTGCATGGACCATATCTAGTGTAAGGTAGGATGTGTGTGTTTGTATCAGTAGGTGGATGTGTGTATGTTTAGTATGTATGAGAAAGGAAGGAGGTGTTAGTCAGCCTTTTGAAAGTCAACATCCATCACATGACTGGCCTTGCCACAATCAGCTGATTGGGTTGGTAGTGCCCAGGACCATGTTCTACTTGTCCATATGGTATCCCTGGCAGATGTAAGCACAATGTGTTGTGCTCTTCTTCTCAACAGCAATGATTGCAGTAGCCTTTGATGGAATTCTGGTGTATGTTATACAATCCTAAGCTTGAGTTAATCAACTCACAGACTTGTTTGGTTCTGGGTTTGGTGTATGGAGGCTTGTGGGCTTCCATGTGAGTTTGAGGATATGAGGAAGGTGTTAGAGACAAGGGCTGCTTTCTCCTAGCTTAGAACATGTAATGAGAAGATGATGGTGATTGTGAGGCCGACATTTGCCAGCAAGGTCACACAATGTATAGGAAAGGATAGAGAGCTAACAGAAGGGATGAGATCATGCTTATGCAAACGGATATCCCAGATGTATTCAGCTGAAGAGTAACTACGATACAGCTGAAGTATATATAGTAAAGAAACCTGCGCACAGACCATGTATGTACTGTAGGGCAGGTGTATCATAAGGGAATGCGCAGCATTCCTGTGAATGATCAATAAGCAACTTGCACAGCATCAGTAAGGATGCACAGCATCTGTGAGAAGCTCTGTAAGTGACTGTGGGAATATGTGTCATATGTGTACAGTAATTGGGCCAATGACAAATGATGAATGAGTCATATATAATTGTGATAAGATCTACATGATCTGATAAGATATCTTGTGTAGATCTTGAGCGATAAGGATAAAAGAAATCGTAGAATTAAGAGAAAAATAAATGCGTCCTGACAAATACCCCCTCTTTTAGGGCAAGATGACTTGACAAGCATATGCAATTCCTGTAGAACCGAATCCTTGTTCTCCCCAACTGGTATCATCCAATGATTTGACTTCAAAAACATCAGCGATAGAGATGTGTTCAAGGATCAATTGAGCAATACGATTGCCAGTATTGATTGGGAAATCTTCAGTGCCAAGATTGATGATAAGTATTTTCAATGTTCCCCTATAGTCTGAATCGATGACACCTGCACCAATATGGATAGAATTCTTAACAGCCAAACCACTGCGAGGCACAATACAGCCATAACAATGATCTGGTATAGCTAAGGTGATTTGGGTGTCAACTAATTTTTGACTATTTGAGGGAATAATGATTTCTTCAGCACTGTAGAGATCTAATCCGGCAGCATGTTCTGATCCTCATGTGGGTAATTTGGCTAAGTCTGATAGTCGTTTGACTGGTATCGAGCATTTTTGAATAGTACGTATGGCAAGGGGATATTTTAAATGGAATTCTTTGACCAGCTTGGGTACGTCTTTGAGAATGTTTGTAGCTGGTTCCCAGGAATTTTCGTCTTCTGGGTAATTCTTCCATTTGATAAGATATTGAATTTTTCCCCTATTTTTCCTACTATTCAGGATTGTTTCGACTTCGTATTGTTCGATACCGTCTTTGATGATTGGAGAGGGTGGAGTTTTTACGATTCGTTCTGGGATTTCATTTGGTGTGTAGGGTAATAATTTTGCAACATGGAAGACCGGATGGATTTTCATCGATTTGGGTAATGTCAATTTGTATGCATTGTTTGACAATATTTGTTCGATTGGATAAGGTCCAAGTCGTTTGTAATCCAATTTCTTCGTTGGTCTTCCTGTTTGAATATTTGTTGAATCTAACCAAACTTTATCCCCTATTGCGTAAATGGGTGTAACTCCTCTGTGAGCGTCGTAGTATTTCGTCATATCATCAGCCGCTTTTCTTAGCGCTGATTCTGCATCATCTCTTGTCCTCTTCATTCCTTCCACAAAATTTTCTACCAAATCGATAGTGGACGTCTTGCCCAATTCAAAGCCCATGCAAGGATTTTGTCCAGAATTGATCATGAATGGAGAGTATTTTGTTGAGGCGTTGACTCTATTATTGTAGCAAAATTCGGCCATTGGTAACCAATTCATCCAATCTGATTGCCTATGATCAACAAATATTCTGAGATATTGTTCAATTTCTTGATTGATTCGTTCTGTTTGACCATCGGTTTGAGGATGATAGGCCGTTGATAATGCTGTTTTGATGCCCAACAGTCGATTCAACTCCTTCATCATTTTGGAAGCAAATTGTGGTCCCCGATCAGATATGATCTTTTCAGGTAGTCCATGATGTTTCCAAATGTTATCTCTGAACATCCTTGCTACTCCTTCTGCTGTTATGTTGGATGTTGTTGCCATGATGTGTATCATTTTTGAGAACCGGTTGACTACCACAAGTATTGAATCATATCCTTGACTTTCAGGCAATTGCGTAATGAGATCTGTGGATATGATTTGCCAAGGATTTGATGGTATTTTGTTTGGTGTCAATTCACCTTGTGGTTTCTTTGTGATTGTTTTTGTTCTTTGACAAATGTCACAACTTTTGACATATTTCCCAACATATGCTGCCATTCCCTTCCACCAAAATGTTCTTGACACTAGCTCTAGTGTCCTCCATTGTCCTGGATGTCCTGCGATTGGAGTATCATGGCAATATTTGACGACTTCTGCTCTGCAACTATCTGGGACTAGGATTTTATCTTTGAACATAAGTAATCCTTTATTGTTTTGTCCCCATCCCACTATGGTAGCTGTCTTGCATTCGTCTGCTGATAGCTCTGCCCACATTTTGACGTCTCTGTCTTTCTCCTGTTCATCTGCGATCTTTTGAAGAAGTGGAATATTGTTTGCCAAGACTGCTATGATGTGTTTGTCTATAATTTGATGCACAAGTGCTATCAACCAAGTTATTTGATTTGAAAAATTCCAGTTTAAGCAGTATGACATTCTCATTGTCATGTTCCACCCCCTCTTTATGATCCACTTGTCTCGAGAGGAGATCAGGTTTGGCTGAACTCTTTCCTGGTCTGTGGGAAAGGTGTATGTTGAACCTAGAAAGAAATAGAGACCATCGAGCCTGGCAACGGTTCAATTTCTGGGCACTCATAAAGTACTCTAGGTTTTTGTGATCCGTAAGGATCTGGACGGGACTATCTGTTCCTTCTAGATAGTGTCTCCATTGTTCCAGTGCGCGTATAACAGCTAACATCTCTTTGTCATAGATGTCGTAATTCCTCTCTGCAGGTGATAGCCCTTTACTGATGTACGCCACTGGGTGCCACTTCTCGTCTTCTCTCATCTGTGACAATACTGCTCCTGTAGCGTATCCTGAACTGTCGGCTTCTACAAGGTAAGGACGATTGGGTTCGGGGAAAACTAAAACAGGTTTAGAACACAACGCTGTTTTAAGGTTTTCAAATGACTCTTGTTGTTCTGAATCCCAATGCCACTTTGTATCTTTTTGTAGAAGGGAGTTGAGTGATTTGGCTATGTCAGAGAATCCTCTGATAAAACGGCAATAAAAATTTGTGAATCCTAAAAAGGAACAGACTTCTGTGACAGAGGTGGGAATAGGCCATTCTGCGATACCTTGAACTTTGACAGGGTCCATCATGATTTTGTCAAAGGAGATTTTAAGTCCAAGATAGTTGATCTCTGTCTTTTCGAAATCACATTTCTCCGGTTTGAGATATAGTTTGTTATCGTGTAATATCTTCAACACTTCTTCCACTATAATCCTATGTTCTTCAATCGTCGCCGTGAAGATAAGGATGTTGTCCATATATACTACCACTTTTCCTTTTGCTATCAACTCTCTGAAGAGATGATTCATCATGGTTTGAAAAGTAGTGGGGCTGTTGGTAAGCCCGAAGAACATTACTAGGGGTTCATATAATCCTTGGTTCATAATGAAGGCAGCCTTCCATTTGTCTCCTTCTTTGATACGAACATTGTTATATCCCCATCTGATATCAAGTTTTGTGAAGTACTTAGCCCCTTTGAGTTTATCAATCAATTCTGATATGAGTGGTAGTGGATAAGAATTTTTGATTGTAATCTTGTTGAGGTGTCTGTAATCTTGAATTGGACGTAATTCCCCTGATTTCTTTTTGATAAAGAAGAAGGGGGAGGCCATTGGCGATTTGGATGGTCTGATTCATCCTGATTTCAAGTTTTCTTCAATAAACTTTTCCAACTCCTTTTGTTCCGTAAATGAAAGATTGTAGATTTTCCCCATGTGCATTTTCGCATTTGGTTTTAATTCGATGGCATGATCCCAGATACATTTGGGAGGTAATTCGTCGAATGATTCTTTTGCGAATACGGATTTGAATTCATGGTATGCCTTGGGTACTATATCTTTGAATGATTTTTTGATCTTTCGTTTTTCTGCTTCTATCGCTAAATCCTGAGATATATTTGATATGGACGCTTCCATTTCAGGATTTCCGATCATGACACATAGTACTTTGTCTTCTTTTCCTATTGTGTCTTCGTCTTCATCATCAACTTCTTTCAATTCAGGAACTTCTTCTTTCTTTCTCTGTTTATGTTCCTTTCATTCTGCTACTACTCTGACGTGGCATCGTCGTGGACATCTAGAGAATTTTACTCTGCCTGTTTCCCAGTCTATCTCGGGATTGTGGATTTTTAACCATGTTTCTCCAAGGATAAGGTTGACTTTTCCTAGTCCTGTAACACAGAATGTGGTTCTTTCTGTGTGGTTTTGTATCTTGACTATGAGATCCACAGTTTCTTTGATAGAACCTCTTTCATTTTTGGTCCCATCGATGTTATAGACTGGAATGGCGATTGGGAGTTTTTTTGTAGTAAGACGATTGTTTTTGACAAATTCTTCATCTACATAACAAGTTGTTGCTCCTGAATCGACCAAAGCTTGGATAGTAATTTCTTGTCCACTGTCTGGTTTCTTGACTTCTATTTCTATCATGGGTAATTCTGTTCGTATTCCCATGACAACGTGCTTTTCCTTTTTTAGAGAGGGCATACTCTCTGATGTCTTCTTCTCAGTCTTTTTCTCTGGTTCAATGTGATTAAATATCTCAATTGGATCACATACATTGGCGTGGTCAACAGCGCCATCATCCAGAGTAAGTACTGAAAATCGGTTGGACGAGGTAGCGACATCTACTACTCGTCCCTTCCAAAACCCGCTTCCTTTGCGATTTTCTTAATCGCTTCATCATTCAACATTTGTGCAAATTCTTCCATAGTCATTCCTCTGATCTGCTCATGAATTGTGCGCAACTTCTCCTTCTTCTTCTGTGGACAATCTCATGATATGTGTCCCTTCTCCCTGCAATTGAAGCAGATAATCTCACGACGTCTTTGCGCTCGATCTACGTCCATCGGTACCGTTTCATTGCTAGCCTTATGGGTTGCAGAAGGATTAGTGACATTGTTTTGAGTATTGGCATTGCGGTTGTATCTGGGTCCCCAGCTTGAGGATCCCCTGTCTGCAACCAGCTGCCTAAATTCTCTCATATGTCGATCCGTACTCTGTGCCATTTGCTGCCATGATAGGTATGTCGAAGGAGGAGGATTGATGTTGTAAATTCTTTGTAGAAGATCTACATTGAGTCCTCTTTTAAAGCAGTCAATAAGTGCTTCATCGTCATATTTTGTCTTGGCTGCTATTAAGAGGAATTCTGTAGTGAATTCTTCTGCTGTCTTTCCTCCTTGACGTAGTTTGTGCAATTGTTGTTGCACTGTTTGTGCTTTGTCCGGATCACCGAATTGTGCCTGCAATTTCATGTCGAAGTCCATCCAGTTTGTGAAAGGTTCTGGATATGATGGATTGTTTGGATGAACTTCATGTAATTGTTGCTTGGCGACCACTAGGTTTCTCCATGCTTCAGCGCTTCCTCCTATCATGTATGATAGGGCATATGTGATTCTGTCACTATCGGTCCACGTTTTATTTGCTGCGAATACAAGAAATAATTCTTGTATAAAAGAGTCAAGTTTGTCGTGCTTCCCTGAGTATGGAGTAGGTGACGAAACTTTTACCCGGTGTTGGGCAAATACGTGGCCCGTGTGGGCAGCAGTGAGGCCAGAGATATTTGTCGAAGGTGGCATTTGGGTTTGGGGGGCGGATAGCATCGATGTTATTCTGGCCAAGGATTTGGTTATTTCGACTAATGCATTCCCCATTTCCAATTGGTGAGTTTGTTGTTGTTGTTGTGCCTGCTTCGATTGTTCTATCTCGTGTCTCATTATCTCCAAAGTATCCTCCAGATCCACTATCCGGGTTGCGATTGGGTTTATTCTGTTGTCGTCCATTCTTTCTTCTGACGAGTCTAGTATTTCTTCTCTTGGTTCTCTTGCTTGCCAATTGGATGGACCGCTCATCCATTAATTTCTCCTCTGAAGAGGAATTGTTGGGGGAGTGAATTATAATATGGGCTGGTTCTTTCCCAGTAGTGAGGAAAGAAATGCCATGGGAATTCTTCAGGGTGAGCGTCGTAATATTGATTGTGGAGTTTGAAAAACCAAATGGCTTGCTGTCTGCAGTATTCAAATGCGTTACCATAGAATCTGATTAGAGCTTGAGAAGTTTGAGGACGTGTGGGTGGAGGTAAGGAAGAAGTAAGTCTGGTGTATGATTTGCCTGACCTAGTCCTTTTTTCTGAGCGGAGTATTCTCGGAATGATTGAAAGATAAAACTGCGTGAAGTGAAAACTCTTTGTTCCTTTTTCAAGGGAACAAGCCTTTCAAACGCAGAGTGGAAGGGGTGGTATAGTAGTGGTACTAAGTACTAAAACTACTACGAAAGAGATCTTGATATAGTAAAAATTATAGTATCTCTGGTCCGAACGGTTGTCAGAGAGATCTTTGGTGCCCCACTAATTGGTAGACACCCTTGCACTGCTCGCTGAGGCAATGTATGGCCCGGCACTGCAGCTGAACTAGGAAGAATTCGAGAACTATAACAATTACAACACTCTCTTGAGTGAGGGGGGGGAGGGATGGTGATGAGGGCGGAGGATAGGTGTGTGAGGTTGCGAAGGAAGAGCTGAATACAATTGTGAGGCCGACGTTTGCCAGCAAGATCACACAATGTATAGGAAAGGATAGAGAGCTAACAGAAGGGATGAGATCACGCTTATGCAAACGGATATCCCAGATGTATTCAGCTGAAGAGTAACTACGATACAGCTGAAGTATATATAGTAAAGAAACCTGCACACAGACCATGTATGTACTGTAGGGCAGGCGTATCATAAGGGGATGCGCAGCATTCCTGTGAACGATCAATAATCAACTTGCACAGCATCAGTAAGGATGCACAGCATCTGTGAGAAGCTCTGTAAGTGACTGTGGGAATATGTGTCATATGTGTACAGTAATTGGGCCAATGACAAATGATGAATGAGTCATATATAATTGCGATAAGATCTACATGATCTGATAAGATATCTTGTGTAGATCTTGAGTGATAAGGATAAAAGAAATCGTAGAATTAAGAGAAAAATAAATGCGTCCTGACAGTGATGATTAGAATGGCATAAAATTGGAATAGCGGCAGCTCTGCATAGCAAAGTATCTGCCTGATAGGTACTTTTGTCATTCTTGTAGCTGCAGTAACAAATAGCTGCTTGCTGGTAGTCACCAGAGAGGAGGGGTACACCCCAGACTCCTTAAATACTGTGGTCGCATATGTACATCACTCCATCTTGGAGCTCTGTCCCCTTGGCAGTGTCTGCATAAGAGTAAGTATTAGTATAGTAAGTTATAGGCATCATATTGTACTATGCACTGCCATACCATTCATGCATGTGGCCATAAAACATGTAAGGAACCTAAATGTACCTCCAAGATTGCCAGTAGCCTCCTTGCAGGTCTTACATTGGAATAGAGAAAGTGGAGGGGTAAGTATTGACTACAAAACTCACTGTAGATATGCACTCTTGCAGGAGGTAGAGTTGGTGGGCTGTATGGATAGTAAGTCTATATGATGATCATTCATTCTGTCTTGCTAACATCTGAATGACTAGTTCTGCCTTGAAAGCCTTTGTATGTCTGTCATCTCAGTCATGATGCTCATTTGCTCAAACATTGCAGTGACCATCACCATTGCAATACTTTCTTTCTTCATGATGTATGATATGAGTCACGAATGCTTGGAGGTCTGCCATGGCTTGCTCAAGGAACAGATTATTGAAGAGCCCAGAGACTGCCAGCCTTTTGACCACCTCTGAGCATGAATGCTTCATTTAACTGCCCAAGAATGATTCTAATAACCAGGCCACTCATTCCAGGTCAAGGTTATTATGGCAAGTGGGTACTGATTACAAGATGTTCCTCCAAATAATGGCTTACATGGGGTGTGTCTGCACAAGGCCATGCTAGTCTAATCATATTGTTTTGATTTATTCTCTGCAGAAGTCTCATCTCTGGATATGCCACTATGCTATTCATGTCCTCCATCATCATGGGTCTTGGATATGGTGCTGCTTGTGCACAGCTGTTTACCATCCCACCATTCATTTCAACAATCATTATGGGTTTATACTCAGACAGACCAAACATCAGAGGACCACTCACCACTGGCAATGCCCTTGTTTCACTCATTGGCTGTATCAGCTTCTAACTCAAGCTGCACCTGTGGCAGGCTATGCAAGTGCCATCATCACTTGCATTGGGTTGTGTCCTACTGTTGTTGTTTTTGGCATTGACTGGTGGGAATTCCATCAGTGAGGCAACAAGAGGTATTGTATTGTGATGGCAATGGTCATAGGTATTGGAAACCTTGGAGGGTTGATTATGCAGATTTGCATCAATTGTAAGCAGCACTGAGCCAGATCATCCAGAAAATGCTCCTCCATTTACCATGATCCACCCTGCTACCATCATGGTCATGGCCCAATGATGGGCTGGTTGTGGCTGAGGTGCACTGCTACATTTATTTCTGTGACTTCTGCTCATTCATTCATCCAGTATCATCCCCAGCCTTTCCTTGTGGTGGTGTAAGACCTGCAAGCAGGCTACTGATGATCTAGGTACATTACTTGTTTTACAGCTGTGTGCCTGAACAGTACAACAGTGCATAGTACAATACTTACCTTACTAAATACCTACTTTCTATGTGGATGCTGCCAAGGAGACAGAGCTCTGAGATGGAGTGGCATACATAACTGACTACAGTATATAAGGAGACTGGGGTGTGCCCCTCCTCTCCAGCATGTTGAAATGCATGGTTGAACACTCACAAGATGACACATTTGTCCTACAGGGGGGGGGGTAAAAGGTAGGGCAATTGCATGTGGGCATACAAAAAAAAGTAGCTAATTTATATATCCTAGACCCTGCATCTGCACTGCACCCACACTGCGAGATCACATAAGCTTGCACAGAACATGCTCAATCTCCAACACAGCAATCAGCTACCTACAAGTTACTACCAGCAAGCAGCTATCAGTTACTGCAGCTACAAGATCAATGAGAGCAATTGTTGAAATTTCCTTTGTGCATACTACTACTTTCTTGTTCAGCTTCTCTCTACATGTGAGGCCGATGTCTGCCAGCAAGGTCACACAATGTACAAGAGAAGGGAAAGGCTAACAGGAGGGATGAGATCACGCTTGTGCAAACGGATATCCCAGATGTATTCAGCTGAAGAGTAACTATGATACAGCTGAAGTATATATAGTAAAAGGAATCTGCACACAGACCATGTATGTACTGTAGGGCAGGCATATCATAAAGGAATGCACAGCATTCCTGTGAACAATCAATAAGCAACCTGCATAGCATCAGTAAGGATGCACAGCATCTGTGGGAAGCTCTGTAAGCGACTGTGAGAATATGCATCATATATGTATAGTAAGCGGGCTGATGATGAATGGAAATGAGTCATATGTAATCACGATAAGATCTACATAATCTGATAAGATATCTTGTGTAGATCTTGATCGATAAGGATAAAAGAAATCGTATAATTAAAAGAAAAATAAATGCGTCCTGACACTACATGTACAATTTACCTACATAACATGTACTATATTTCTTTCCCAACTCCTCAGACTATCTACACCTCTGAGCACACTCACACTCCACTAACTTCTCTGGACAACATGCATCCCTCCCATACATAGTAGTTGTTGTATTCTACCTTCTACTCTCCACTACAACTCTACTGCCACATACTATATAAGATGGACTATCACTATACAAACTCCTCAGACGTCTTACTTCTAGTCTGAGTGAGTACCCTCCTACTCCCATCTTATCCTCTCTCTCTTACAACTACCCTGCAGTGCACTATCACCATGTCACATCACTACTGTGCTTGTGACTCTACACTTACTCTGCTGCAGATATGCAGTTACCCACTGCCCTAGTCATGCTAGGTGTCTCATACCTACCATCCCTCATATACATCATAGTTGCTGTTGCATCCCAGAGCCTGTGTGTACAGCAATTACTATGCAGATACTACAATTCACAGAGCCTGCCACTATTCTGTTCTACTCTGTTCCAATATCATCATCATCATCATCATTTTCATTACATGTTCAAGTCTAAGAGCCTGCTGCTCTCATCTTACATGTCTCTCTACCTTTCTCATATCCTCAAACTCACGCAGAAGCCCACAAACATCCATGCAGTGGAAGTGCCACTCTCTGAATACAGAAAAGGAAAGGCTTTGCACTAGACTGTGCATTGATAACAGTAGAAAGGATGAGTACCAGGAGATGTGTGATGACAACCCTTCCTTCTGGTACATATTAGCTTTTTCTTATCACAGGTCATGCCATTTCCTGGCTCACAGCTTGCATTTCATAGCTATGTGATTTAGCAGATTGTGTGCGAATGTTGTGACTCATTCATAGACATTATCAACAGTCCTCAATAAAATGTTGTGTGAGCACACATGCACATGGTAGTGGTGTGCAGGATTTAAAGCAGAATTTCAGTCTGCCAGAGTGCTGCCAGGCCATAGCACTGTTCAATGTGCACCATCAGTGACATGGGCAGACCCATAATCATCATTTATATTATGATTTTTCTTTCCTCCTTTCACATTTACCAAATCTACTGTGCTGCAGCAACTTCCTTACTTACAAATTACTGCACAGTATTGCTGGAACATTCTCTGCATCATGATGCAGCTTGTTCTATTACTGTAACAGAATACTCTTTGACCTACAGTTGTACTATATAAGGAGTCCAGTACTGTACAAGATCTCTAGCTTAGTCTCTTGTACTTCCTGGTGTACAACTCTTGTCTATCTGACTCTTTTGCTGTGTTCTCAGTATGCATGCTATGCTCTGAGTCTCTCATCTGACCCTGTATGCTCATAGCCAGCTACCCTGCCACACTAGTCTGTAACATTAGACTAAGCTACTCTTACTCACTGTGTAGCTGACACTGGCTCCCCCCATTCCCACCACTCTCCACCCAGAATTTCACCTCTCCAGCCAACAAGGTGCAGTAGTTTTCAGGGGACACACCCTTGAGTATCTTGGATGACAAAATTGGCAAGTTGAAAACACCAATTTCTACATTGACTCCACCAGCCTTGACGAGGGCCTGCCCATCAAAGAATTATACATCTACAACCAAGACTTCCCCAGCAGCCCAATTACTGAGGCTGAACTACCAGCACTTCTCACTGGCCCCCCAGTTACTCTGATATCACAAGTTCCCCCACCTGTTCCATTTTTTTCACACATTCCTGTCACACCCCTGATCACCCCAGTTACAATGTCCACAACAAAGTCCTCTTTCAAACCCACCAAACCAGAGGTATATGACAGCAATAAAACCAAGTATTGTGCCTTCATAAATTCCTGCACCCTTTATATCAACGGAATAGATCTTACAGATGAACAAAAACAAATCATGTGTATTCTGTCCCTTATGCAGAAGGGGACCATGCTCACCTGGTGCAATCACTACATTGAGGACACTTACCACAGCAGACACCCTACCTTTGCTGAATTCAGTAAGGAGCTCAACTTGGCGTTCAAAGACACCCAGTGCAAGGTACATGCAACAGTGGAATTGCAGCAATTCAAACAAAAGACTTTCTCAGCCAATGCTTACACCACACTATTCCAGATCTTAGTGGCCAATGCCAAGATCAAGGATGACACTGCACTATGTGCATTCTATCAATTAGGGCTCAATAAAAATATTTCAGACTGTGTTTATATGATGGCCAACATGCTGACAACTTTCAACAAATGGGCCAAGATGGCATCACAATTCAATGCACAAATATGTATGCAATGTATGTATTCTACTGCCTCCATGACTGCCTTCACTGGACCCTGCACCACCCAAGACCCTGACACAATGGATGTTGATCGTGTAACTATGCTGCACATCACAAAACTCACAGCCAATGAGCAGAAATGCCTTCTCAACTCTGGTGGATGTTTCACTTGCCAAAAACCCAGTCACATGGTGTGTGACTGCCCTAACAAGGCAGTGCAAACCATGTCACCTGCACCATTGTGCCCCACTTGGAAGGGCCCACACACCCAGCACATTGATGAAGTGACACCTAGTGTCATTGAACCATCAGCTTATGCCCGCAAAACTGCACATGTGCCTTCCATCCAAATTGAAGAAGCTCTGTCAGATGACAATGGACCAATCACAGACACCACATCCATCCACTTATCCATCCAGCATTTATTAGCACAATTGCCTGTCAACAAGTGGTCTGTTTGTACTGAGTCACTCAAGGAGGATTTTTGAAGTGGTCTATATCTACTGTGTGGTATCAGACCTTTGTCTTTAAATTCTGTAATACTAGTGAAACTGCTAAAGATACTGAAAATAGCTTTTATTTGCCAGTCACACTACAAACAGGAAATCACAGAACATAAATACCAGCATTAATTGATAGTGGAGCAACTTCCAATATCATTAGTCAGAAAACAATCAGACACACTCAACTGCCAATCTATACACTTTCAAAACCAATTACTATGTGAAATGCTGATAATTCAACTAACACGTTTGGTATGATTCATCAATATGTCAAGTGTATTCTCAAAATTGGCAAACATACTGAACTATTGAAAGTGTTTATTGCTGACATTGGAACAGATCAAATGCTTTGAGGACATTCATGGTTAAGACAAAACAACCCTACAATCAATTGGAAGAATAATATGATTTCTTTTCCTCATGAATATCTAAAACATACCTCTCAATCTACTGATCTAGCTGCAGCCAATCAAGCAAATCAACAAGATCTTGATAGTCAATTGCCACCCAAATATGCTCAATTCCAAGATATCTTCAAAGCAGATGCATCCAAATCTCTTCCAGCAAGGAGCAAATGGGATCACACAATTGACCTCCTCCCAAATGCTCCTACAGAACAAAATTGTAAGGTCTATCCTCTTAACCCTGTTGAACAAAAGCATCTAGATGAATTCTTGGATGATATGATGCAACAGGGTTATATTCGTCCTTCTCAATCACTATTTGCATCACCTTTCTTTTTTGTCAAGAAAAAGGATGGGAAATTACAACCAGTACAAGATTATCATTGTCTTAATGCAATCACAACTCACATGAACCCTTGGTAATGTTCTTTGGACTTACAAACTCACCAGCTACATTTCAAAACATGATGAATGATATCTTTGCCAATCTCATTGAAATGGGTCAAGTGTTCATTTACATGGATGATATTTTAATTGCTACCCTTGATCTAGAGGAACATTGCCAACTTGTGACTGAAGTTTTGACAAGATTACAGAAACACCATATATTCCTGAAACCCTCTAAATGTGAATTTCACAAGGAAGAAGTGGAATATTTGGGTGTACAAATTAAAGCTAATACAGTCATGATGGACACAATCAAATTGCATGGTATTATCGAATGGCCAACCCCACATAACCTCAAGGAAGTCTGAGGTTTTCTAGGGTTTAGAAGTTTCTACCATCATTTTATCTGTCACTTCTCTCATCTAGCCCACCCACTAAATGATTTAACCAAAAAGGATAATCTCTGGCATTGGGACACATTTGAGAAACTAAAACAATGTTTCACTTTTGCACCAGTCTTAACCCAACCTGATATTACTCAGCCCTTCAGATTAGAATATGATACATCACAGTTTACTCATGGAGCTGTACTATCTCAAAAGGGGGATGATCAACAATGGCATCCAATTGCATTCCTTTCAAAATTGTTCAATGAGGCAGAATGAAATTACAACATCTACAACCAGGAACTGCTTTCGATCATCAGAGCATTAGAAGAATGGTGTCACTTCCTAGAAGGGTTACCCCATGTGATTGAAATTCTTTCTGATCATAAAAATCTGGAAATATTCAAGGATGCTCACAAACTCTCCAGATGACAAGCTTGTTGGGCTTTGTTCCTAACCTGTTTCCATTTCATTATCACCCATGTTGTGGGAACCCAAATGGGGAAATCTGATATTCTGTCCAGGTGACCCAATCATGATAAGGGAGAACAAGATAACACAGATTGTGTGCTACTTCCTTCAGTTTTATTTACCAAAGCCATGACTATCCTGTTTGATGATGAAACATTGATATCACAGATTCATCATGCACAAGGTTTGTGCTAAGAGCGGCCTATTGGATGGTCTTAGGGAAGGTCTATATTGTTACTCCTGGTAACTAGAGTTGTAACACGCATTTGATGCACGTAATAGAGTTTCCTGACGATGATAGTGAATGGGATTAGTGATATTGAGATGAGGATGATACCACCAATGATGATGTGAAGGTCCAGTGTAATAAGCATAAGATGTCTTAGTGACATTTAGTGATTTAGAGTTCTTAGACTTAGTTAGAGAGTGAAGCGAGTTGTTTAACGAGCTTAGATCAAGTGCAGTATAAGGAGAATTCCCTAGATTGCAAAGTTGACAAGACTGGGGTTTAAGACCGCCAGTCTGTCAACTATTTATACAAGACTGGAGATCCAAGTATAGTAAAGTTGCACAGTAATGCGCAGTAAGTAAATGAAAATGCGCAGTTAAAGTGCAGTAAGTACACGTCCATGTGATATAAGTGGCTCAGCCACAAGCACGAAATGAACCAGAGATAAACAAAGATAAATAGTAGCGAGAAAAGGGAGTTCTTGCTAATTGTATAGTAATAGTCCTTAGCAAGTAGATGTTATAATAAATAAAGAAAGGAAAAGATAAGTCTTTTTATAGTACTTGGAGCTATGCTCACACTCAAGTATGTAACTACTTAAGTACTATAAAAAGAGAAAAGAAAAGAGAGTCCTTACTAAGTAAAGTGGAGCTAAGCTCACACTTGTAGTAATAATACTACACTTTACTAGTAAGTAAGATAAAGAAAAAAGAAAAAAAGAAAAAAAGAAAACGCATTACAAGGTGCCAAAGCAAGTGCCTTGTAACAGTTTGGATAATGAGGTATCACTTGCTGTCCAGACTGTCTAGGCCCCAAAAACTAGTCCCCTTCAGAAAAACATTTAACAACATTGGGAAATTTCTGATGGCTTGATCTTCTATTCCTCTTGTCTTTACATTCCCCCTGATCTAGCACTCAAGCAATCCCTTTTACAACATCTTCATGATCTCCCATCTGCAGGACACCCAGGATGTTTCCAAACTTACAACCTTGTCCAGCAGTCATTTTGGTAGCCTGGAATGCATAAATTTGTTTTTGATTATGTTTCAGGATGTTCTACCTGCCAATTGACAAAAAACCTCACCCATCAGCCTCACATTCCACCACATACAATCAACCCAATCACAATGCCCACCCCTTTTCCACAGTTACCATGGACTTTATTGTCATGCTACCCATTTCAAATGGATATGATGCTATTGCTGCCTTTGTTGATCATGATGTTACTAATGCTAAGAGCGGCCTATTGGACAGTCTTAGGGAAGGTCTATATTGATACTCCTGGTAACTGGAGATTGGATACGTGCTTGATGCATGTAATAGAAGTTCCTAATGGCGATGAAGATTGGGATTAATGAGATAATGATGAGGGTGATTCCACCAATGACGATACAAGGATTCAGGGTGATGAGATTTAGGATGTCTTAGTGACACTTTTAGAGTGACTTAGAGATCATAGACTTAGTTCTTAGATGAAAAGGTGAGTTGTAGTGAGTATAGATCAAGCACAGTATAGGAGAATCCCTAGATTGCGAAGTTGACAAGACTGGGGTTTAAGACCACCAGTCTGTCAACTATTTATACAAAACTGGAGTCCTAAGTATAGTAAGGTTGTGCAGTAAAGTGCAGTAAGTTGCGTCCATGCGATATAAGTGGCTCAGCCGCAAGTGTGAAATGAACATAAGATAAACAAAGGTAAATAAATGCAAGAAGGGGGAGTCCTTGCTAATTGTATAATAATAGTCCTTAGCAAGTAAATGTTATAATAAATAAAGAAAGATAAAGGAGAAAAAGATAAGTCTAATATAGTACTTGGAGCTAAGCTCACACTTAAGTATGTAAATACTTAAGTACTATAAAAGAGAAGAAAAGAGTCCTTACTATAAGTAGGAGCTAAGCTCACTGCTGTAGTTAATACTACACTTATAGTAAGTAAAATATAAGAAAGAAAAAGAAAAAGAAAAAGAAAAAATGTTATGAGGTGCCAAAGCAAGTGCCTCATAACAACTAAAGCCATGGTTTTAGCCCCTTGTTCCAGTTCTATCACCACAGAACAAACTGCTATCCTATATGTGGAACATGTATGGAAATGATTTGGTCTACCAAAGAAGATCATCTCTGATTGTGGACCACAATTTGCTTCTAAATTCACCCATGCCCTTACTCATACTCTCCACATCTCCCAGAGCATGTCAACTGCCTATCATCCTCAAACCAATGGGCAGACAGAATGTTACAACCAGGAACTAGAACAATACCTCTGTGCCTTCTGTAACACACACCAAGATGACTGGTCCTCTTATCTCCCACTTGCAGAATTTGCTCATAATTCCCACTGTCACTCTCATACATTACAAACCCCATTCTTCTCCCTTATGGGATATCATCCTGCTGCTGGCCCTTCCATTCCTTCCCCTGTCTCTATTCCCTCTATTTCTGATCATCTTGCTACCTTACATACACTGCACCATGATATCAATGCCACACTCACATGTATGCCACTTGTTTCTCCTGTTTCTCCCTATCAATCTGGCAATAAAGTTTGGTTAGATGCCACTAACCTTTCCACTTCTCACCCATCTCACAAACTTGCCCCTCACCACTATGGCCCCTTTTCTGTTCTCTCTGTTATTAATAACTCTTCTTATCATCTTTGTTTACCCCCTACCCCTTCATGGAAGTGCATCCACCCTGTTTTCCATGGTTCCCTTCTTTCTCCTTATCACTCCACTGCTTCCTATGGTTTTGAACCTTCTCCTCCACCCCCTGACCTTGTTGGTGGTGAACTCTAGCATGAGGTTGAGTCTATTCTTGACTCTTGCTTCCATCATAATCACCTTCAGTACCTTGTCCACTGGAAACACTTCCTGTCTTCTGATGATGAATGGCTTTCTGCCTCCCACATGTCCAATGCCCCACTCCTCATCTCTGCCTTCCATCACTGCTTTCCCTCTGCACCCCACTCCTCATCTTTGCCTTCCATTGCTGCTTTCCCTCTGCACCATGCCCCCTTACCATCTGTCTTCCCCCTCATCCCATGGGTCATGGTCCTGCTTAAAAAATAGGGGGGTGATTTCCACATTTCTCCATCCATTGCATCATCATCATGTCACAATCCCCAGCCCAAAACCCCTTGTCTGCAGAATGCATCAATGTCTTCCATTGTATGTTTATTGGACTCCCAAATGCTTGACCCCTCACCACCTTTACCCCCCTCAAATGCAGAATACTCCTCAATTACTGAGGAACTGTCAACCACTTCTGAGGATTACCTCTGACAGAACAGCATGCTATTGTTCTCTGCACCTTAGAGTGGTTAGAGCAAGTATGAACCCAATGATACCTTTACAGCTCTACAGATCCAGTGCACATCCCCTTACCTCCCTCACTCAATCACCAACCCACACAAGCATCAACCCAACTAGAGGTAGAAAAAGAGGAGGTTCAGAAGAAGAGGTATCAAGCCATCCTCAAAGCATTAGCAGAAACACTGACACCCCCACTTCACAGCGAAAGAGGGCCCTCTTTCCAAACCCCACCTTCAGTAAAAGACGAGGATATGTATGTTGACCTAGGAGTTTATGTTATGTCTCCCCCACTCTCCTATCACACTGTTTCACCTGAATATCACACACCATCTCCTTCCCCCTTTCCCACATCTGACAATTCTACCACATTATCCCCACACCCTTCTATGCCCACTCTACAATCAGAATATGAATTTGATCCCTGTCCCTTTGGACTCATTCCCCCCATCATTTTTGGTATTCAATCCTTTTCTGATCTTCCTGCCACATATATATTGGACACACTTGGTTGTCTTTGCTGCACCCCCTCATCCCTTCACTACCCTGATACCCTTCCTCATGCTCAACTGGTTCTAGGTTGTCACCTCTGCACTGACTACAAGATTGCCCTCAAGTTTAGTCATGTTATCAACAACCCCCACTCCCAACTTGACACTGAGACCACAGCCATATTCATTGGAGACAGAGGAGTATGGAATGACATCAAATGATACATGGATTGGCATCATTGTGTAACTCAGCTTGACTCTCTTGATTATCATTTACAACAAATCTGCACTCAGAGATGTCACGAGTTACACCAGATCACTAACCAACTAGTCAACACAGACACATACCACCACACACTTCCTTATATGGCTTCATGTGCCAACACCAGTCACACCCAGCATCCAGCATCCACTCATCAATCCCATCCCTCTTATTGCCAATGCTGGGTCTGCAAGTGGACTGGTCACAAAAAGGTTGACTGTCCCCAACAATGTGCTACCCCTCAACCTCAACAACATCCTACACCATACCCACTCACATCCACATCATCCTGTCCAGTGGCATATATCAACAGGCATGACTCCTGTGTGCACAGGATATGGGAGACTGTGGCAACCAAAATATATATCAGGGTTAGGATATATGAGAAGCTCATGGCTATGAGTGAAACTGGCAGTGGCATGGCTGCAGCAGAGTATAAGATATCACCAACACAGTAGGGTGAGGTGACATGGTTTAAGTATGCTGCAGGGAAGGTATAAGAGAGGGATAAGATGAAGTAGAGGAGATACTCACTCAGACAAAGTATAAGACATCTGAGGAGTGGTAGTGTAGAGTGTTCATCTTATATAGTATGTGTAGGTAGAGTTGGTGTGGAGATGATAAAGTAAAGTACAACAGCTACCTAAGTGAGAGGGACATGTGTTGTCCTGGAATATGTGTGGAGTGGGAGTGCTCAGAGGTTGAGTAGTCCAAGGAGATGGAAGATGAGTATAGTACATATTGTAAACATAATGTAGTAGGTAAAGGTATTGGGAGAAAGCTGAATGAAGGTATGGTGTTATGCACATAATTCTCAACAACTCCTTGCTGGAGTTTTATGACTATGAAGTCAATGAGGGCCATGTGTGTGACTAGGTGTATTGCAGATGCTACATGGTAGATGGGGGGTCATGCTACAATTTTTCTTTCCTCCTTTCACATTTACCAAATATACTGCACCACAGCAACCTCCTTACTTACAAATTACTGCACAGTATTGCTGGAACATTCTCTACATCATGATGCAGCTTGTTCTATTGCTGTAACAGAATACTCTTTGACCTACAGTTGTACTATATAAGGAGTCCAGTACTGTACAAGATCTCTAGCTTAGTCTCTTGTACTTCCTGGTGTACAACTCTTGCCTATCTGATTCTTTTGCTGTGTTCTCAGTACACATGCTACACTCTGAGTCTCTCATCTGACCCTGTACACTTATAGCCGGCTACCCTGCTACACTAGTCCATAACAATTTATGGGACTGACTTTAATTCTGCCTTTGTTCACTAGATGGCGAATTGAACATTATATGTACATAGAATTTTTTTTTCTTTCTTTACAACACTATCATTGTTGTCCAGTTTCAACTCTTTCAGATGTATGTAGCATTGGAGTAGATGGAAGAACTCAATGATGATGCATCAATCATCCTTGTGTGATAGCACAACTCAGCTAGCTCATCTATGAGAACATCTGGAAGAGAGGTGATATGATTGTGAGGAGGGCTTTGGATGTTGACCATGTATGATACTGGATGACAAGCAGCCTGAATGATGCCCAATGTCTTTGCGACATCCTCAAGGTCTCTGTCCAAGGCAATGACTCCATGCACTCCCAACAGGCCTGGGCAATCATCATCCAAGCTAGGTGTTTTCACAGGGAGTAAATATGGAGGTGTGGGAAGAATGGATATCTGAGAATGATGAGTGGTTGGGGTAACCCCACATCATGATGCTTCAGCGCCACAATAGCATAATACTGTTCTCAAGAAAAGGGAGTGCGTTAACACCATCTCAATACCAAGGTGTAGCAAGAGGGCATAGAGGACAGAAGACTGAAAAAGCCAGAGACGATGTTACATCACTGCAAGTGTGAGTTTGGAGACCACCGAGTTTGAGGCTGCTTCTGGCCTATCTTGAGCAAGGAGCAGAGAAAGATGCAGAGGTCAACAGACCTATCACTCAGCCAGCATATATATGAGTTGATAGAAGGTGAGGAATTGAATAAAACAATAGACCATGTCTGGAAAGATGATGTATGGAAGGAAGATGGCTTCTGTGCAAGTTCGAGGTATTAAGGTGTTTAGATAGTCATGTAAGACCAGAGCAGCTGGCTCTTAGCCTAAAACATGTAATAGAGAGATGAAGATGTTATTGAGATGGTGTAAACTGGGATAGCGGCATGCGGTGTGTAGAGTAGAATCTGCAGGACTCGACTGGTAGCTCATGGTAGCTCATAGTAACTGGGAGGTAGCTTGTGCTCATAATGGGCTGGAAAGTAGCTGGAGAGGAGGGGCACACCCCCGACTCATTAAATACAGTAGTCGCATATGTACGTTGCTCCGTCTCAGAGCTCTGTCTCCTTGGCAGCGTTCGCGTAGCGTAGTATAGTATGTTATAGTCATATCGTACTACACGCTGCCAGATCGTTCTAGTGCGTGGCTGTAAAGTAAGTAAGTAACCTAGATCGAGTGTCCAAGATCATCAGTAGCCTGCTTGCAGGTCTTATAATGATACCATCGAGTGAGAATAATTGAAAATATTGGT
>QLPN01004894.1:0-15453 GCA_003314395.1 Albatrellus ellisii | reverse complement strand
GCTACCAGGTCTTAGTTAACTGAAGTGCTTTTAACACAATGTGAAGCTGCACTATGGCTAGTTCCTGTCCAGGAGATAGACAGGGGAGTTTAGCTCATAAGCACATGGTCAGGTATTTGACCTTTATCTTTAACAAGTCACTCTAAAGCATTGCTAAGACATCCTGAACTTGTCACTCTGGATCCTCATTTAGTCATTGGTGGTATCATCCTCATCACCATCTCATTGATCCCACTCTTCATCATCATCAGGAACATTTACTACACATATCATGTGCATACCAACTACCTTGTTACCAGGGGTATAGTTATCACAAACTTTCCCTAAGACCATCCAATAGACTGCTCTTAGTAATCCCTGAGTCTCACAACAGGTCTGCATCATGCATCATGCTATTTGCACATTTGTGCCATAAATGCACTGTCATGTTTTTGCATGTAGCACATTGCTGTAATCTCCAACAAATTCAAACAAGATGAAAATACACAGTAATGATGTACAAGGTACAAGCAGTTAAGATGCCTTTCCCCATCATGTATGGGGGGTCTCTATAACTGTTGTATCATGAGTAAAGATAGAAAACAAGAGTGTATGAATTGAGAACAAAGTAGTTGGGCACAGGGTTGTGCCTGCACTGGAGTTATGCTGACTTAACAGTGATAGTAGATTCTAGAAATGTGTGTAGAGTCATATCAAAGGGAAAGAATAGAAGAAAATGAAGTCTTGACACCTTTGAAGGAAGATACTAGGTATGATAAAAGCAAGACTGAGAGTGAGTGCTAGAGCCTAGTCAGTGCAGACTGATCATGATCAGCTATTGTTGATGGATAGTGTATAGTGTACATGACCTGAGGGCAAAGGAGACAATATTTACCTCAAGGTGAGATATGGTATGCAGTATATATACTTGTTCATCATGTAACACCTATTTTTTCTTTGCCCACAAGCTTTGCAACTGCATCTGTGGTGGTGCAAGGTCCTGAGTTTGTGAAGGCATGTTATCCAATGATCTCCAAAACATGATGTGTGCTATATATAAGGATGTGGAGTTGGTCCATCTGATGCTGTGCTGGTACAGTGCAAATATGCAGGTCATGTAGCGATTGCAATGCGAATCAAACCAATGGCCGCTGTTGTCATTGCTTGATGGGAGACGTCTACCCATCGGTAGCGGGTTTTCCTTTATTACTGTAAACTATTTAGTTTCATCCTATTGTTACGTTACTTTTTTTGGAGGAAGGGCGTAATCTATGACTATGACTCTGTTGCTTCGGTTCCGTGCTGCTTAGATGCATTCCAACCTGCGTAACTTTCGAACGGCCCTATCCTGAAGGCTACAAATCGATTAGATGCATTCGATAAGTACACGACAGTCTGTCGGTATCTAGTTCAGTTTAATCCTGCTTACCTATACCTTGCCGCTACCGCCTCTCATCTCACTTTGTCGCATAACATCTTCACCATGTTACACGATACTCAGAGGATGTTCATCGGTTTTGCTAATTTGTACGACCAACTGATCCGCAGTCTGTTCCTCCGAATTGCTAAATTCGTGCTGCAACTTTGAGGCCAGTATGGGTAGGTATCCCCGTTCGGTATTCGTATGGCCACCTGTTGTTGCATACCATGAACGACTGGAGAAGAACGATTCCTAGTAGGCGAAGCTTACAAAGAATAACGTTTCGGCCTGCAGCGACGGCTGCCAAAACTTCATGCTGCACGTCGTTGTGAGAAACACACAAGAAAATCTGTTGGAAAACGTATGCCTACGTGTGACATCTCCCCGGTGAAGTATACATCTGCATCCACGCCAAGCAGCATCGAACCTCCAGATCCTGCGCATATGGCGACTGACTGTACATCTATGGGCAGCGAGCCA
Organism: Albatrellus ellisii; assembly: GCA_003314395.1. NCBI lineage: Eukaryota > Fungi > Basidiomycota > Agaricomycetes > Russulales > Albatrellaceae > Albatrellus > Albatrellus ellisii. The sequence goes on along the minus strand of QLPN01004894.1, from coordinate 13,574 downwards.
ATTGCTACTTGTACTGCGAGATGGCATTTAGTCGCTCGCCAGAGCAGTATGCGCGTAAAGTGCGACTCACGATGTGTCAGGCCCAGGTACTTTTTGACCCGTTCTTGCAAGCTCACCATGGAGGTCTTCTCGTTCAGACGGATGATCCTCCCGCTTCCACCCTTTCCCGAGTCATGCTCGGCGCCTAGCAGGCTGACGTCGCCGACTCCGAGACCCGCGGCTAGCCAATCGTTGATTCCTCCGTAGACAGAGTCGAGCGAGGTATGGGGGCTGTACACCGAGATCCCGGCGGCGGCGCAGCGGAGGAGAGACGCTTGGATGGGATTTGAGAGCGTAAGGGAAGAGAGGGGCTTAAAGAGAGGGGGGTGGTACGCGACGATCATGGAGGCGGGGAGTGAGAGTGCCTCCTCGGCGACCTTTGTGGTCAAGCTGTCGCACAGATGAGCACAGCAGGGGTCAGAGTTCAATGTGCTTACTCGATTGTCAGTAGGATGTTGTGGATATTTCTAGATGCCTGGTGGGGGGCTTCTGGAAAATGTCATGCGAGGCCGGTAAGTAGCAGCAGCAATGGTGAGAAGGCGATGATACCTAGGAGGAGACCGACCTGGGAGGAGGGCAAAGATTAGACGAGAGAGGGTGGAAATGGTCGACGATGCTGACATTGTCCCACCGCTCGGCCAAGGCGAGAGGAGCGATGCGATCCATGATCTTGGCAACATGGCGAGCAACAGACATGACTCGGGTTAACGATGCAGACATGAGCGGGGTCATGGACTACATGTCTTCGTGCACGTGACTCGCGTGACGCGCAGCTCGCAACCCCCGCACACTTTTCTCACCAAGTTCGAACGCCTCGCACTATACCACTCGCCCTCACAGCTCACCTTGATCCCCTCACTGACACCCTTGAGTTGATTCCCCGCTGGTTCCGGAACGCGCGCGCTTTCGCCACCACAACTTTGTATATATAACGTCATCATCGAACGGAACGCTCGAAGAGATCCCTCTAAAATCATGACTGATCGTCACGTGCCACTGGGAACCACCTCATCACAACTTGTCTCATCAAGTCTTATCTCCTCAGTTTATTTATCCCATGTCCCAGATATATAAGGCTGCATCCGCGCGCCTGTCCAACCTGTTCTCCCTATTAGCCAATCCCTCCTCCTCCAACCCCTCCGCGCGTCAGCTCAAACAAATGGCCGTCAAAGATTTCGTCAACGTATGTCACCCTCACCTTTATTCCAGACCCCACCCGACTCTTAATATTGATGGCATCTGCAGGGGACAATCGCAGAGAATAAGGTCACTATCTTCTCCAAAACATGGTGTCCCTACTGCAGCCGCGCCAAGTCCATTTTCGCTGGGTTCCCTGATGCTCAGGTCAAGGTCCTCGAGTATGTTCCACCATCGTTTCGTTGGGGTCTAGTCACATGTGAACATGCGCTCTGCAGGTTGGACGAAAGAGAAGACGGCACAGAGATTCAGGCATACTTAAAGGACAAGACCGGCCAGAGCACTGTGCCCAACGTTTTCATCAGTATGTTCGCCCACGTCTCTTGTGCGTCCGTTTACTGAGTTGGATCTTGTCGTTCCATCTACAGATGCGAAGCACATAGGCGGTAAGCACACGCATCGTCCAGCCGTCAAGAATGATTATTGACCCTTTTTTTTTTAGGCTCCAGCGACGTTGAAGAACTTCGGAAGAAAAATGAGCTCGCGATTCTTCTCAAAGCTTAGAGCCTATCATACCCTCTGATCTCGATTCCGTCAATTTGTGTCGTTAACTGTACTGCAAGTCGACTCTGATATATCTTCTCATAGTGGAAGCGGGTCGATAGACATGATGTTGTATTGAGAATTTGATGCTCTTGCATACTATGATGACAATGCTGCGATCGTGTCATGATCATCATCGAGAAGATATGTCACACTGCCGTGAATGCCAGACATGCATCTTTTTGGCGTTTCGCACTCGCAACTGGCATTTTCGTCGATCTGTGTCACGATCCACGATCCACGTTCTCCATGACCTCCGAGCGCGGACATTTTACTGATTTCCAAGGCGCGGACTAAGATGACTGGGCATTGGGAACTCTGTCCAGGAACGCCTTCGCGTACACCCAGACGCCAATCGCCATCTTTGTGGAGGCCACTCCAAGGGCGGGCCGTGAGTTTCCGCAGGGTAAGGCCGCAACTAGCCGACTTAATATGTATGCGCATGACGCCTGTTCAAGTCACCCACCCACTTCATCCCACCTAATCTGACAAGATGTGCGGTAATGACGACCGCCGCTCGCAAAGACAGAAATAAAAATAAAAATATGGTATTTCATTCAAGACCACGAAACTATGCAGCCCGAGCCAAGATACAAACGAGCGAGAACCACAAATCACAAATCGATCGAATAGGTGACTAGAAAAAGAAGGGATGGTCGGGTGGAAAAGGAAGAGATGCTCAGGCGTGGCGGGCTGCGCGGGATATGGGGGTATTGGGTGGGTTCCGCGGGAGTTGCGGGGAGAAGGGCGTTCCGGAGGGTGCCGCCGGGGCGGTCGAGGACGGCGCACTGGATATCGACGACTCGGCGTCCTGACGCTTCTGTACGGGTGCCGCAGGAGGTGTCCCGAGGATTGGGGCTGGGACTGCTGGAAGTGCTGGGTTTGGGACTGGGACTGGGGCTGCCGGGACTGGGACTGGGGCTGCCGGGACTGGGACTGCTGGGACTGGAACTGGGTTTGGGACTGGCACCGGGGCCATCCCCTGTGCGGCGACAGACGTTCCAGAGGGCGCCGGCATCGGCGAAGCGGTCGAGGACGGCGCACTGGATGTCGACGGGTCGTTGTCCTGGCGCTTCTGTGGGGGTGCCGCAGGAGGTGCCGCGGGAGGTGCTGCAGGAGGTGCTGCGGGAGGTGTTGCGAGAGGCGCCGCGGGGGGTGCCACTGAGCCCGACCCAGCAACAGGCAGGGAGACGGGCAGACCTAGATGGCCCACGATGCTCTGGATGCTTGTCCTCGTTTGTTCAGCGGCAGCTTTGACATTGTCGATGCCTTGGGCATCGAGGCTGAGCTTCGGGCTATTGGATGAGCCGAGCCCCAGCGCATCGATGATCGGGGTGAGCGCAGTACCGACAAGTGGCAGGCCCTCGAGGAGAGCCCCGATCGCATCAAGCTGGCGTCCTCGGAGCTGACCTGGAGTACACGTCGCAGTTGATGAGCAAAGTCCGACAGAGAGTATAGAGATAATTACTTTCGCTGCCAGACGTGGGCACGGACGCAGGCGCGGTGGATGTAACGGTAGAGTTGGCATCGGAAAACGAACTGGATTCGCCGGCAGGGGCGGCCAGAGCGCATAGAGAAGAGGATGAGGACGAGATCGCCAGCGTTGCCAGCAACACAGACGAGCTAGAGGGGAATTTCATGGTAGGAGTAGTGATAGAGAGGGTAAAGTGGAGGAGGTATGCGTTGTTACTTTAGCAAGTTGCAAAGTAGCAAGTAGAAGAGAGGGAACAGAGGTGCTGTTTCTGGGGTACAACGTGCAGGCATTTTATACGTTGGCGTTGGACGAGGGGACATACGAGTCTCAGCCAGCGGGCCGCTGTAAAATATCAGATGCAAGTAGTTTCAGTCATAGACACAATCCGACCGAAGTCTCATGCCCATCGAGGCTGACGTGTTTACGATGCAGTCCATTTCAGCCTCGACCATCCGGCCACGTTCTAAACTCACCAAGTGCATCAGACCGTTATCGAAAGCACGCACACATATGAGACATTCTGATCGTGTCCGGCATCTGCTAGGACTCGATACGAGCCGTGCGCGTGGATGAAAGCAGCTGTCAGTTATTGGAGTGCGTGTTTTGGGATACATATGAAATACAAGCAGGCCGCTGGTCTGGAATGAAGCATGTGAGTCGTACGAAAAGCTACGTGCGGCCGTGAATTGGATTATGCTGGGGGTCTCTACCTGGGATCATCCGCTCCTGCCTCTGAACTCCATCTCCCATGGCTCCCCATCCGCACCACCTCTGGCGCGTCGCCTCGCAGCCCAAATCCCGGACGGGTCTGCACGTGCACGAGTTTCCCATAGACTCGACATCGCTGACATGATGGGGCTGCCGACACAGGAAGAAAGAATACACCATGCGAGGGAGCAAAGGCTGGTGAAGCAGTGTCAGATACGTAGGGCAATCGGCTGAGGGCGAAAATAAACGGGAAATTCACATCAGGACAGCCAGCAAAAGAAAAAGGACGGCCAGAGATGAGCTCCCATTTACTTGATGGGTTGTGAAGCTCAGTGGCTCGTTGTGGGGTGGGTCCGCCATTGGGTCTGATACCGTCGACGCGCTGAGCAAATAGGGTAAGGGGTTCATGATGTTATCTGATAAGATGTCTAAGTATGGTTATGGATTCACGGGTTTGTGAGAAGTGCCAGTGTGAACCGCTGAGTGATCATGAGCAAGGTTTGATTTCTCAAAGACAGCAGGTATCACACAGCACTAGAGACAAGAGGTGAACAATTGCTATTCACTCTTTCCACACTCGTATTAAATATTCGTGAGCACTCTATGCAACGTATCAAACAAGTCTTTTTGTCATTCGAAACAGAACCAAGAAGGACAACAAAAATGCAAAATGTGCAGTTCTTTAGGGCATTGAAGGCCGAGATCCAAGGGACCGCGGGACTCTACTCCCCCCCAGGGAAAAATTCCGGGCTTGGCTTTACACATGTCTAAGCTAATGATAAAATTTCCGAGACAGATTCGGGTGCAGTGCTGAGAGTGACTTTGGCCGTCAGCATGGATGACGTTCTCGGATTCCTACATCTGTGGCTGACGGGGACAAGATGAGGCTGAGCGACTCGGATGCAATCCGGCAAGCTGTGCCTATGCTGATGCATGATGCATGATGGTCGGAACAACTTGTTCACCATTTTTCAAGTCCTCTCCATCGGTCACTGGCCGACTGCTTCATACCTCAACTATTAAATATAGAAACCATAATGGGACATTTGTCATTGTAGCCATATAGTTTTTCTGAGAGCAAGTTGTAATCTGAGGTAGCGATGGGGAATGTACTGGAATGCTGTTGGGCCGATAATGCTACGGATGGATAAGGGCTGGAACGCGGATTTAGCCGGGGGCTGGGGCTGAGGAGCGGTCGGACCTTGAGGCGGAGTAGTATAAGAGAAGGAGTTGGATAAGGGCGAGGAGGCCCCAGCTCGACGCCAGACAAACGACGAGGACTAAATACTCGTCGCCCACAAACTTGTCGGTGAGTGTTTCGAACGTGTCGGCGCCAAGGCTGCGGGTCTGAATGCATTGATCTCGCTCCCATGTTACCACTGCGCTGGGTCCGATTCCCACCAATTGACTTTCCTGCCGATTCTTACTTTCTTCTCAACACCCAAATGTTGCCTCCTCCGCTGCTCCATGATCCTACCCAGCCATCTCAACCACTGTTTCCACAATATGTCTTCGCCAACGCCTGGCCCCTCCTCCAAAGTGCGATAGTTTCTGTCTGTCAGAATTAGTACATGTCATTTACTCGTCCGATGCCAGACCGAAACGACGGTATCCGATCACAGATCCGCACGGCGTGACTTGGAAATCGAAGGCTTCTCCGTTTCCCCGAAAGCATCGTCCAGCAGCCGGGACCCTTACATGTTCTCCAGCAGCGTCAAGACTGACCAAGAGCTCGCTGCCCTGCGCTCCAAAAAGCGCGGCAAGGGTCTCGAGTCCTATCACAGGAGGCAGAATGCCGTGCGAAATGTCCCATTTCCACATGTCGACTAGTATTGATGCTCTCCCCGCCTTAGCTCATTGCCGCCTTCCTGAAACCGATGGAGGAGCACACGGAAGACGCAAGAGCCGAGGAAGATGCCGCCCGACTGCCAGTGAGTCGGGTGTGATTTTTCTATTGTGCACCACTGAATTGATTTGCACAGGTCAAGATCGCTGTGCGTGCCAGTCTTGCCGCCAATTTTGCGCTTAGCGTCTTGCAACGTGAGCCGCTGGTTTTTTTTCGTGTGGCGCCCTTCGTATTGATCCTCGGCCCCCGCCCAGTATATGGTGCGATTTCGTCTGGCTCGCTATCTCTCCTCGCCACAGGAATCGATTCCGTATTTGATTTCGGGAGCAATGTGCTTCTATTTTTGTTGCACCGCAAAGCCAGCAGGATGGACGTCAGGAAATGGCCTGTGGGAGGTGCGAGACTGGAGACTATCGGCAATATAGCATATGGTAAGCCACATTAAAACCAAAACCAAAACCACAGTATATCCGCTCACCCTTTGGTCTTTGGCAGGTTTTCTGTAAGTGACCATGCTCCGCTTGCTATTGTCATCCGGCATCTGACCGTCGCAAAGCATGGGCTCCGTTAACTTGGTCGTCATCGTAGAGTCAGCGAGGGACCTTGTCAGTCATGGAGGCAGCAATTTGAACACACTCCATATTCCCTCTTTAGTGGCCGTAGGCGCCGCTCTTGGTGAAGGACGTCCCTCCGACCTCGTTGGCAGCTTCTCTTACCTGTCCCATAGGCGTCAAGCTCTTGCTCTTTCTCTATTGCTTTTCACTTCGAAAGCGCTCCAGTCAGGTCATGGTTCTTTGGGAGGATCACCGAAATGACCTTTTCATCAACTCATTCGGTGAGTCGGTTATCACACGCGTCCATGGTCTCCAAAGCCTGATCCATTCCACAGGTCTGCTCATGTCTGCCGGTGGCAGCAAATTAAAGTGGTGTAAGTGCCCATCGGCCTGACGTCTGGAGCTTCATCTCACCACAGCGTACAGTCTTGGACCCTGTGGGCGCCATTATCGTAATGGCATTCCATGTTGTCTCCGATCTCACAGTCCGAGCTCACAGTACCGCAGATTGCGCTCGGGGTCATCGTAGCTTGGGGCCGCACAATCTACTCGCAATTCGAGCTGCTGGCCGGGAAATCAGCCTCTCATGATTTCATACAGCTGATCATCTACAAGGCCATGATCTTCAGCGACGACATCGAGAAGATAGATACCGTACGCGCGTATCACGTAGGTCTTCGTCGTTCTCTACACAAAAGTTAACCTGCTTACCACGGCCGGCTTTCCAGAGTGGGCCCGTCCGTATAGACTCCTCGCGACCTTGCACAAGTGCTGACTTTAGTGGTGTGGCAGGACTATTTTGTCGAGGTCGACATAGTCATGGACGCGAACACACCTCTGTGGAAAGCGCATGATGTCAGCCAGCAGCTGCAAGACAAGATCGAAGTGATGCCGAACGTCGAGCGCGCGTTTGTGCATGTTGATCACGAGACTACCCACCCTCCTGTACGCCACCATATACGCTCTCCGTGTGTCGATCACTGACTTCTTGCCCTAGGAACACCGCAAATACGTATAATGTCCACATACTGTTTTCTAAATATCTACGGAAATCTCGCACGGATCTTGGACGCTAATGTATATCTCACGCGTCAGTCATCCCCCGGCGGCTTATGACCAGCCCTCGACTAGTCTGACGCCGCGATCGAACTCGGCCAGAAGGTCCATTTTGGCCGGGGCTTGCTTATCTGGATAGTGTGGATGACCTGCCAGGCTTGTGGCATGTAGAGTGTATTCCCGAATGAGTGGCTGTGTATTTGCCCATCTCTCGATGCTGAAGAGCATTCCGTCAGCAAGTCTGTTCTAATTAGCACATATGGTCAAGGGCAGGACACACGTATTACGGATACTCTCCTTGCGAATGGAAAAGTGCGATGCAATGATGTCCTGGAAGAGCGTTACCACATGGCGACACGACAAACATAGGAACCACGCTCACGGCCCATATGCCTGACCGGTGGTTTTCCTTGAGCCATTCCACCATTGCCCAACGGACGGTTTCTAAGCATGTCGACTTGTTGTACGAGATGCTTTGGCAGTTTTTAGGATCGGCTTTCCCAAAGCCAGGTCTAGAGGAGTGCATCAGCCTACTTATATCCATCCTACGGTATTCCGCTGACATCGACGTACTCGTTGAAATAAGGGGTGTCTATGAGAATCATGCTCTGGATGCTAATAAGGACCTGTAAGAGTGTCGATTTCGACGACCATTGTTCCTCGGGCCTGCGGGTGTTCGACGCGCGTAGTAAGATGAGGGCCGCGGATGCACGACACTGACGCTTACTGTCCGGGCCATGTGCCCAGTAGGGAGAGGCAGACCTTGCCGTTGCTGTACAGGTTGGGGTTGAACCTCACACTCCCACCGCCGGTGGTGCAAAGGTGCATGAGCGGTGGCTTGTTGGGATATTCGATGGGCATGAAGCAGTCGAATTCGAACAGCCCGCCCTCGTACGGCGTGCCTTGTGGACCCGCGATCATGATCTTACTGCGATGCAACAACAGAAATGTCAGCTCGAAGCACAGAAGGCAGGTCCCACAACTTGCATGGCGTCGTTCCGGACATCGTCTACCCTGACCCATACACCAGGCGGGAGACACGTCGCCATGACGGCTAGTTCCTTGACGAGATGTAGCCGGTCCCTGGGGTTCCTCGTCATGAGTGCCGTCTGCGCCAGCTCTTTGGCGTAGTTGTACGCCCGATATTGCAGGCCAGCGGTGCTGTCGCTGCCCTCCGAGGACATCGTGACATGCTGGAACGCCAGTCGCTCGCACGCGCGAGTGTACGCCCTTTCCATCTCAACGGCAGGATCCAGACTCTTGCCTTTCGTACGGCCCTCGCCCCTGCCCGTGCCCTGGCCAGACTCTTGCACCTCGGACCCAGACGCACCTTCGGCGACGTGCCCCTTGCTCATCACTTTCATCGCCCTCTCGATATTGTCGCGAGCCGCGATGATGTCGCCGCATAAAGAGGTGGCCTTGATGACGGTATTCTCGACGTCCTCCGCGTCCTCGTCCCGCCCGGCGCCATCCATGAGCTGGGAGGCCCCGGCCAGAAATGCCTCACATTGCTTGGTGAGCTTTTTGAAGTGAGCATAGAGAGGCGGAGAGCGCGACAGCCGCATGGCGCCACTGTTGTCCTTGCACTGGTCCCATGTGACCTCGCCCTCACATTGCATCCAGTCTCCGATGCCGCATGACCGGCTCTTCTCCCACTGCTCGTCAATAAGTACCGTCACTGTCAGCTCGCAGTCGGCCAGACGCCTGAGCAGGGCGAGCATGGCATAGTAGAGCTCGCTTCGAGATATCCAGTCCGTGACCGAGTCGTTGCGGAGCAGACTACCCAAGAGTTCTGGAAGCTGAGACAATGACAGCAAAGAGACGATTGAAGGGTGAGGGATCATGTCATAGACCTGAGGCGAATCGGCGTAGGGAGAGGGAAGGATGTTCGTGATTATGGTCAACGCTCGAACTATGACTTCTTCCCAATGCACCGCTAGCCTTTGCATCTCATCGGCTGATTGGCGGGACGATACACCGTTCTTTTTACCACGCCCACGTTTGGCACCATATGGATAATCACAACCCGAAGCGCTGTGTCCTACAGACCCTGTCCCGTATCCAGTGCCTCCAGGACCGACAGAGCCGGCAGAGTAATTTCTCTGAGATGCGGTCTTGCGCGCACGAGCCTCTGAGTTAGCTTTCTCACCCAGATATTGGCGATCGAAACCCCCTAGAGCCTCATACAGAGCGATAGCTCGCACTTCCGCGCAACACAGCAACACGGGGCAAGAACCTGACCCTCCACCACCTTTACAGGACGTCGAGCACGGGACAATGGTAAAACAGCCGCGACAGTGGGTTGTTTTGCATTTCTTGCAGGTCGCGTGGACAAGACGGATGAGACTTGATAAAGGACCTTCAGCGGCAAAGATAACCTGAGCGAGCAAAAGAAGACGCCATCAGTTTGATGCGGACCCGTTGGACCATGAAGAGCTCACAAAACCCCGTGGAGAAGGGATCAGATGACCACACTTGGCACATGGTCTGTCACCTGTGAACAGGCTACGGTGTCTGATGAGGCCGCTGTCCGGCGGGCTGTCACTGTCGGAAGACTCGTGCAGCTCACGGGCTTGAGCAGGGGTCCCACGACGACTTGTGCGCAACGAATCTTGACGTCTAGAGCTAGAGGGCTCGCCGCTCTTCATTCCCTCTGGCGGCTGTCGGATTGCGAGTGCTTCGTCCAGGTCTGAGTCTTCTACTTCGAAAAACGCTGCGTCGGGCTTTTGAGAAGAGGTACTAGCGAAGGCGGCATCTGCATTGTCCCACTCATCCTGTAGCCGTCTGGCGAGCGCCTCGCTCTCCTCTTGCTCCTTTATCCGTGCTAGTATTACCTCCAAATCATCATCTTCAAAGTCGGCAACTGGGGACGGTTCGAGACGACTCTTTGATCGCTTTGTGACGTCAGTGATCTCGTCAGAAATGGACCTTCTCCTTTTTCCACGACCCATCTTAGAACCACGGACTGAAAGAGATTAACGTATTGGCAGAGTGGATAAGTCCTGTAGACTGAAGACAGACACTTCTCCGTCGAGCAGACCTATAAACCGAAAATATAGCGGTGGGAGTGGTGAGGGTCTTAATCGCGCTGCGTCACGCGTCTCAGCGCGATATGTCACACATAGTCTGTCACGAAATGGAAGATACAACGGAACGACGAATAGAACTAGATATTTGTACGTTACTCTAAATGGCGATGCTTTATTTCAGGAATATACTCCGCCAATCGCCAATGTCCTTCCTGCCCATTACGGCGATGGTGGACTTGCCGTCTGATTCAGGACCGAAGATCCGCGTAGCAACGCGCTGAAGCGATTTTGGAGTGACTTGTTCAATCTTGTCGAACATCTCAGACACATGAATCTTGTGATTGTGCACGACAAGTGAACGCATAATCAACACCAGGCTATAGATTTTGTAATAAACGTACCCGGCGCCCAACACCCCCCCACTCGGCGGGCCATGACGAGCTCGATTTCAGCTGGTTCCTTGCTCAGTTCAGCCCGATTTCGGGTACGGCACGATGAAGAAGCAGACTGATCTGGTGAGCAAGGTGCGGCAGGAACTGTGCGGGGGTGAATCCGTGCTTCCTAGAGGCTACTAGGACAAAGGAAGCAAATGGCCCGAAAAGCGATGAATGCGCAGTGATCGACTTACGGATGATGGTTGAGTATAGCCGTGAGTACATGCCCTTGCCAGGGCCACCTATAGCAAAATCAAGAATCAAAGCGTGAACGTGGCATACATACCTGCCGAGAAGCTATCGTCGCTTCCCAAAAGTGCTTGCATAGTAGCAAGATCGTAGATGTCGTCGTCATAGATGCCTACGACCTCATACGCAACATAAATGTGATTGAGTTCCGCCTCCGGACCGTAAATAAAGCGGGTGCCCCCGGTATACGTTGAACCAAGAAGTGAGGTAGACGGCGGAGGTTGGGGCGCGAGTGAAGATGTAGGATACAAGCACGAGAAGCCGCCCGTGTCAGTGACTTGATAAGGGAAGGCGGATTCGAAGAGAACGTAAGTAGTGAAAGCTGTTCAGACGGCTAACTAGCGAAGGAACCTCTGCAATGTACTTGAGTGACGAAAAGGGTTTATCAGCGAGTTCGTGATGCATGCCGGCACCCGCAATTACCATACGATCTGTTCAGTACTGGACCTTGACACATTGCCGCAGGAGAGACTCATCGAGGTTGCGTTCTGCACAGTGCCGGAGTGAGAGAAAGAGCGAGAGGTGTCGCTTGATGGAAGTGAGACGACTGATACATGATGGTCTCTCTTGGGGACGAGCACACAATCTGTCCCCCCAAATTATTGATAGCCTTCATCATATCCTCGTCCGACATGGGATGTGTTGACTGGAGACAGATGGCGAGTATAGTCAGCCATGGCCTTCAACGCAAAGCTAGTACAAACACACACCTTGAACGCCATCCTACCCAAGACACGACTCACGCCAGATGTGCGTGGGTTCTCATAGCGAGAACCGGCGTTGACGTACAGGACTGCGGACGGGAAATATCCTAGGGTGGTCTGTCGCCACTCATATCTTGTTAGGGAGAGTCATGATCTTCATATGCGGGTTGACCTGGCTGCAGAGACGTGAACAGAACCGATGCTTTGTGCATGATGATAGACTCTGGCCCCTACAGCCGTTTGCAAATCACGCGCGAGAGCTTGGCCCTGAACAAAGCGAGGCATTCCAAGTTTCCATCTTGTTGTCATCTCATATTATTGAGGCCAGTATCTAACTCTTGACATTTCTCCTACGCCTACACACGCAACAGCAATTGTTTTCTGTTGACCTGATATCAAAGATCTCACCTGTCCCATTCAGTTTACCTTACTAGGAGAACTTGAACTTGTTATGGGCCTGAGCTTTGAGAACCTCTTCAATACAGATAGGTACTAGTGCTGGTTTGTCGTCGCTGCAGGTGCTAGACACGTCGTTGCCACTGTCGACGCACACGCCTTTCGATGCTGCCGCTGTACAGCAGCACGTAGGCATACTATCTACACGAACGTTAGTCTCGGCCGCAGTCTCATCTGAAAGCTAACGTAACAGACTCTTACTCACAGTTGTCCTCAGTTTTCAGACCTGTTTCTTATCCACAACATCAACACTAGGATGCTATTCCATCTATTTTATTTTCGAAAACGGCACAGATCAAACTGCTAGGTGACGCGGAGCTCGACATTTAACCCACTGGACAAAATCCCAATTATCTCAAGTACTGGATGCTCTGCACTTTCAACGCTATCGTGTCAATCATTGTCAGCTCTCCGTGATATCCATCCTGTTCATGCTATATTCTGCTATCTTTCGTTTTGCAGTTGTTGGCGCGTCTTTGGGGCTCTGTTCAGCGCTGCCACGCGCTGCCGACTCCTTGACTAACAACTATGGACCAACGCCAACTCCAGAGGCTGGCTCTCGACCTATCCCTATTGTTCTGCAAGGAGGATCCTTGACATTGGCTGCGGCTGGCTCTACGATCACTCCAGAAGCCGCCAGTGCTTCTCATCAGCCAGCGGGAGCCGCACAGGACGATCGCCTTCACCTTGTCATCGCCGCCTTAGTCTTCATTTCCCTCATCTTCTTGTCTGTGTTGGCAATCAAATATCTCAACCGCATGCCCTTCAAACATGGACGACCATGTAACCCGGAGAGTACGGCCGCCGCAGCTGTCCATACTCCCAATACAGCAGGTCCGGGAGATCGTCAGGGCGATGCTATAGGCCCTGGGTTCGGGTTCGAAGGGCTGAGCACGGAGGAATGGCGTTCGGTGAGGAGCAGAGAATCGTCGATGGATAGCGTGGCCTCAAAGTTGTACCTCGAAAAACCACCAGCGGTCAAATTGAGGAACGAGATCCCTCTGCCGCCATTGGATCACGAATTTGTCTTGTCGACAGAGAAGTCGTGACGTTCACGCGACCCGTACCAGTAACTTGAATGTAGTGCGCAATGATCGCTTATGTTGTTGTTGTTGTTGTTGTTGTTGTTGATGACGATGATTATGAACCATGCTTTTCATGTACATTCTGCTATGTTATCCTTGTATTATTGTTTTCATTGATGTAAAAGACAAAAAGAGTGGGCTGTGAGTTGATTTAGTAGCAAATGCTGAGGCAGTGCCAGAAAGTCGGCGCCACTTATGCC
>QLPN01004889.1:0-13563 GCA_003314395.1 Albatrellus ellisii | reverse complement strand
TTTTGACAAGTGGATGGAAAGGGTAATTATCATGGACACACAGTGGTGCACATGTAAGGAACAAAGGAAACAAATGTTGGTTTTTCACTACCTTATGATGCTGATCACACTGTTTACTTATTAAGTATACTTATCTCTATCTCATCTTATTGGTATTTCTTTTCTCTTTATGGTTTGAGCTCCTCTTAAATTCTATCTAGCTCTTACTATATCTTCTTCACTTTGTCTTTATCTTACCTCAGCACTTCTGCATGTGCTGAGGTGAGTATCTCTTCTGCTCTCCGAGCTCTCTTCTGACATACCTGCTCTATGCAGCTCTCTCTGTCTTCTGTGTACCCTCTACCCTCTGGTACACATCTTCTCTATCTTACAGGCTTGTCTCCTGCTATAATGGCCCTTAGGCCCTAAGTTTATCAATTCTATGGCATCATGTTTGCTTCCCTTGCTGTGCTGCCCAGTTTCATCAACAAAGATTTTCTATTGTTGATGATCACAGGCTTAGTAATACTCTCCTTCCTTTTGCATCCTTATACTGTACACACACACACACACACTTGTGTACATACTCTCACACACTCCCACTGTTCATAGTTCCATGGCCTGTGTGCTACTGTACCTACTATAAGTAGCAGATAGTAATGCTGTATAAGAATCAGAACTATTCAAGTTCCCCTCTTGCACATGACCTGCATGCATCAGGTTATGGGCCCTGCCCAGGTCACATGTGCACTCCTACTCTCTCTACTTGCACTTGGGACTATCTCTCTTGCTCATCTCCTTTGTCTCTTGTTTTTTCTCACTCTCCTCTATCTCCCTCACTCCACCTCCTCAGTATCTGTTCTAAAAATCAATATCACATTGGAAAACTCTGAGAACTACCATCAATGGGCAAATGTCATTAAGTCCACATTCATTATCATGGGTGTTTGGTACACCATCTCCAAGCCCACTGTCACACCTATCACTTCTACTGAAGACATAGAGGGAGGTCTACCCCATGTTACAATCACCAATGCAGATGAAATACAGCAATGGCAAGACAATGATGAAATTGTGAAAGTGGTCATTTCTATGCATTGCTCAACACAGCCTTCAACCATCATCACTTCAGATACCATCTGCATGCAATGAGCCTGGGAGCTACTCAAAGGAGTTTATGGGAAGCAATCAGCAGTTGCAGCATTTGTCCAATTTCAGTCACTACTTACCTGCAAATATGACATGCATTCCCCACTGATGCCACAACTTGACACCCTCCTTTTCATACAAGAGCACCTTGCCTTCTCTGGCATTGACATCTCTGAACAACAGATGTGTTTCATTCTGTTACATGCTCTCCCATCATCTTGGGGTCACTTCACCTCATCCATTCTAGCATCCTCCAACATCACACACCTCAATCTTGGAGACATTCACAGTTGGATTCTTGACAAAGAAGTGTGTTCAAAACCTACCTCCACTCTCTCTGCTTTTCAAGGCACACCAGCCCCCACTTGATGGAATGTGGCTTTCTGCTCCCATTGCAAGCAACAAAACCACACTGTCAAAACATGTTGGGCATTGCATGGGATGCCTGAGGATGTGAAAGCTAGGCTGGACAAAATGAGCAAGGAGAAGGATAAGGGGTTGGGAGATGGTGCATCTAGTATTACCTTGAATCACCTGTCATCAGTTTCCTCTTCTTCTAATATTGAGGCTTGCTACTATGAGGGCTGTGGCCTTTGGATGTTGGACTCAGGTTGCACAGATCACATTTCCCCTCATTGCTCTGACTTTGCCTCATACAACATGATCACCTTTCAAACTGTGACTGTGGGGAATGGTTCTGTCAGGACGTGTTTATTTTTCTCTTAATTCTACAATTTCTTTTGTCCTTATCGCTCAAGATCTACACAAGATATCTTATCAGATCATGTAGATCTTATCACGATTATATATGACTCATTTCCATCTTGTCATCGGCTCAATTACTATACATGTATGACACATACTCCCACAGTCGCTTACAGAGCTTCCCACAGATGCTGCGCATCCTTACTGATGCTGTGCAAGTTGCTTATTGATCATTCACAGGAATGCTGCGCATTCCTTTATGATATGCCTGCCCTACAGTACATACATGGTCTGTGCGTAGGTTCTCTTTACTATATATACTTCAGCTGTATCGTAGTTACTCTTTAGCTGAATACATCTGGGATATCCGTTTGCATAAGTGTGATTCCATCCCTTTGTTAGCTCCTCTTCTTCCTCTTATACATTGTGTGACCTTGCTGGCAAACGTCGGCCTCACAATTGTATTCAGCTCTCCTCCTTTGCAACCTCACACACGCCCACTTCCACTCCTCATCATCACTCCCCTACCTCCTCACTCAACAAGAGTGTTGTACTGTTATAGTTCTCGAATTCTTCGTAGTTCAGCTGCAGCGCCGGGCCGTACATTGCCTCAGCAAGCAGTGCAAGGGTGTCTACCAATTAGTGGGGCACCGAAGATCTCTCTGACAACCATTTGGACCAGAGATACTATAATTTTTACTATATCAAAGATCTCTTTCGTAGTAGTTTTAGCACTTAACTACCTACGTCCCACTTCCACTCTGCGTTTGAAAGGCTTGTTCCCTTGAAAAAGGAACAAAGAGTTTTCACTTCACGCAGTTTTATTTTTCACCATTCTGAGAATACTCCGTTTGGAAAAAAGAACTAGGTCGGGCAAATCATATGCCAGACTTACTTCTTTACCTCCACCCACACGCCCACGCACTTCCCAAGCCCTCATCCACTTTTACAGCAACGCATTCGAATATCGTCGACAACAGGCTATCTGGTTCTACAAACTCCACAATCCATACTACACCACTCATCCTGAAGAATTCCTGTGGCATTTCTTTCCTCACTACTGGGAAAGAACCAGCCCATATTATAATTCGCTCCCCCAACAATTCATCTTCAGGGGAGAAATCATCAGATGAGCGGTCCGTCAAATTGGCAAGCACGAGAACCAGTACCAATAATACCAGACTCATCGGAAGAAAGAATGGACGACGACCGAATCAATCCAATAGCAACCCGGAAAGTGGATCTGGAGGATACCTTGGAGATAATGAGGCATGAGCTCGAACAGTCGAAGTTGGCACAGCAACAACAACAAACACACCAACTAGAAATGGGGAATGCATTGGTCGAGATAACCAAATCCTTGGCCAGAATAACGTCGATGCTATCCGCCCCCCAAACCCAAACGCCACCTTCAACAAATATCTCTGGCCTCACTGCCACCCACACGGGCCACGTATTTGCCCAACACCAGGTAAAAGTTTCGTCACCTACTCCATACTTGGGGAAGCGAGACAAGCTTGACTCCTTCATACAAGAATTATTTCTTGTATTTGCAGCAAACAAAACGTGGACCGATAGCGACAGAATTACATATGCCCTATCATATATGATAGGAGGAAGCGCAGAAGCCTGGAGGAACCTGGTAGTTGCAAAGCAACGATTACACGAAGCCAATCCAAATAACCCATCATACCCAGAACCTTTCACAAATTGGATGGACTTCGATATGAAACTGCGAGCACAATTCGGTGATCCGGATGAAGCACAAACGGTGCAACAACAGTTGCACAAATTACGACAAGGGGGGAAATCAGCAGAAGAATTCACTACGGAATTCCTCTTAATAGCAGCAAAGACAAAATATGACGATGAAGCACTCATCGACTGCTTTAAAAGAGGACTGAATGTAGACCTTCTTCAAAGAATTTATAACATCAATCCTCCTCCCTCCACGTACTTATCATGGCAACAGATGGCGCAGAGTACGGATCGGCATATGAGAGAGTTTAAGCAGTTGGTTGCTGATAGGGGATCCTCAAGCTGGGGACCCAGATTCAACCACAATGCTAACTCCCAAAATAATGTCGCTAATCCTTCTGCAAACCACAAAGCCAACAATGAGACAGTACCCATGGACGTAGATCGTGCACAAAGACGTTGGGAGATCATTTGCTTCAACTGCAGAGAAAAGGGGCATATATCACAAGATTGTCCGCAGAAGAAGAAGGAAAAGTTGCGCATGATTCATGAACAGATCAGAGGCATGACCACGGAAGAATTCGTGCAGATGTTGAACGACAAAGCGATTAAGAAAATCGCAAAAGAAGCAGGTTTTGGAAGGGACGAGTAGTAGATGTCGCTACATCGTCCAATCGATTCTCAGTACTTACACCAGATGATGGCGCTGTTGACCATGCCAATGTATGTGATCCTATCGAAATATTTAATCACATTGCATCAGGAGAAAAGACTGAGAAAGAGACATCAGAGAGTATGCCCTCTCTAGAAAAAGAAAAGCACGTCATCATGGGAACACGAACGGAATTACCCATGATAGAATTGGAAATCAAAAAACCAGATAGTGGACAAACAATTACTATTCAAGCCTTGGTTGATTCAGGAGCAACCACCTGTTATATAGACGAAGAATTTGTCAAAAATAATCATCTAATTACAAAGAAACTCCCAATCGCCATCCCAGTCTACAATGTTGATGGAACAAGAAATGAACGGGGTTCTATCAAAGAAACAGTAGATCTCATAGTCAAAATACAAAATCACACAGAAAGAAGTACGTTCTGTGTCACAGGATTAGGAAAAGTCAACCTTATCCTTGGAGAAACATGGCTAAAGATCCACAATCCAGAAATAGACTGGGAAACGGGCAGAGTAAAATTTACTAGATGTCCATGACGCTGTCATGTCAGAGTAGTCGCAGAACGAAAAGAATGCAAACAGAAGAAGAAGGAAGTTCCTGAATTGAAGGAAATTGACGACGAAGAAGAAGACACAATAGGAAAAGAAGACAAAGTACTATGTGTCATGATCGGTAATCCTGAATTGGAAGCGTCCATATCAAACATATCTCAGGATTTAGCGATAGAAGCAGAAAAACGAAAGATCAAAAAATCCTTCGAAGATATAGTACCCAAGGCATATCATGACTTTAAATCAGTTTTTGCAAAAGAATCATTCGATGAATTACCTCCCAAAAGGACATGGGATCATGCAATCGAATTAAAGCCAAATGCAAAAATGCATATGGGGAAGATCTACAATCTTTCATTTACAGAACAAAAGGAGTTAGAGAAGTTTATCGAAGAAAACTTGAAATCGGGACAAATCAGACCATCAAAATCACCTATGGCCTCTCCTTTCTTTTTTATCAAAAAGAAATCAGGAGAATTACGTCCTATTCAAGATTACCGACGCCTAAATGAGATTACAATCAAAAACTATTATCCATTACCACTTATTTCTGAGTTGATTGATAAACTCAAAGGGGCAAAATACTTCACAAAACTTGACATCAGATGGGGTTACAACAATGTTCGTATAAAAGAAGGAGACGAATGGAAGGCTGCCTTCATTACGAACCAAGGACTATATGAACCTCTTGTTATGTTCTTTGGACTTACCAATAGCCCTGCTACATTCCAAACCATGATGAATCATCTCTTCAGAGAGTTGATAGCAAAAGGGAAAGTGGTGGTTTATATGGATGACATCCTAATCTTCACGGCGACGATTGAAGAACATAGGATCATAGTGGAAGAGGTGCTGAAGATATTACGTGATAACAAGTTATACCTCAAACCGGAGAAATGCGACTTCGAGAAAACAGAAATTGATTACCTTGGATTAAAAATCTCCTTTGACAAAATCATGATGGATCCCATCAAAGTTCAAGGTATCGCAGAATGGCCAGTACCAACCTTGGTCACAGAAGTTCGCTCTTTCCTCGGTTTCACCAACTTCTATCGACATTTTATAAGAGGATTCTCAGACATAGCAAAATCCCTCAACTCACTTCTACAAAAAGACGTCAAATGGCATTGGGATTCAGAACAACAAAAATCATTTGAAAACCTAAAAACAGCATTGTGCTCTCAACCTGTCTTGGTCTTCCCCAAACCCAATCGCCCTTATCTTGTAGAAGCAGACAGTTCTGGGTATGCTACAGGAGCAGTGTTATCACAGATGAGAGATGATGAAAAGTGGCACCCTGTGGTGTATATCAGCAAAGGACTATCACCAGCAGAGAGAAATTATGACATCTACGACAAAGAGATGTTAGCTGTTATACGTGCTCTGGAGCAATGGAGACACTATCTAGAAGGAACAGATAGTCCTATCCAGATCCTCACAGATCACAAAAACCTAGAGTACTTTATGAGTGCCCAGAAATTGAACCATCGCCAGGCTCGATGGTCTCTATTTCTTTCTAGGTTCAACTTCCACCTTTCCCACAGACCGGGAAAGAGTTCAGCCAAACCAGATCTCCTCTCGAGATGAGCGGATCATAAAGAGGGGGTGGAACATGACAACAAAAATGTCATACTGCTAAAACCCGAATTCTTCAAACAAAATAACCTGGTTGATAGCGCTTGCGCATCCCAGATTATAGACAAACACATCATAGCAGTTATGACAAATAATGTTCCACTACTTCAAAAGATTGCAGACGAACAGGAAAAAGATGGAGATGTCAAAATGTGGGCAGAATTATCAGCAGATGAATGCAAAACAGCAACCATAGCAGGATGGGGACAGAATAAAAAAGGATTACTCACATTCAAAGACAAGATCCTAGTCCCTGACAGTTGCAGAGCAGAAGTCGTAAAATACTGCCATGACACACCAATTGCAGGACATCCTGGACAATGGAGAACATTGGAGTTAGTGTCGAGAACATTCTGGTGGAAGGGAATGGCTGCATACGTTGGAAAGTATGTCAAAAGTTGTGACATTTGTCAGAGAACGAAAACAATAGCGAAGAAACCACAAGGTGAACTGACACCAAATGAAATACCATCGAATCCATGGCAAATCATATCTATGGATCTTATTACACAACTACCTGAAAGCCAAGGATACGACTCAATACTCATGGTTGTCGATCGTTTCTCAAAAATGATACACATCATGCCGACAACATCAGACGTAACAGCAGAAGGGATAGCAAGAATGTTCAGAGACAATATTTGGAAACATCATGGACTTCCTGAAAAGATCATATCAGATCGGGGACCACAATTTGCTTCCAAAATGATGCGAGAGTTGAATCGATTATTAGGCATAAAAACTGCTCTATCCACCGCCTATCATCCCCAAACTGATGGTCAAACAGAACGAATAAATCAGGAAATTGAGCAATATCTCAGGATATTCGTTGATCATTGACAATCAGATTGGATGAATTGGCTGCCAATGGCAGAATTTTGCTATAACAACAGAGTTAATGCCTCAACAAAATACTCTCCATTCATGATCAACTCTGGACAAAATCCTCGTATGGGTTTTGAATTGGGCAAGATGTCCTCTATCGAATCAGTAGAAAATTTCGTGGAAGGAATGAAGAGAACGAGAGAAGATGCAGAATCAGCACTGAGGAAAGCGGCTGAGGATATGAAGAAATACTACAATGCTCACAGAGGAGCAACTCCCAAATATGTGATCAGAGACAAAGTTTGGTTAGACGCAACAAATATTCAAACTGGAAGACCAACAAAGAAATTGGATCATAAACGACTTGGACCTTATCCAATTCAACAAGTATTGTCAAATAACGCCTACAAATTGACATTACCCAAATCAATGAAGATCCATCCAGTTTTTCATGTCGCCAAATTACTACCTTATACTCCAAATGAAATTCCAGAACGCATTATCAAAACACCACCTCCACCAATCATCAAGGACGGTATCGAACAATATGAAGTTGAAACAATTTTGAATAGTAGGAAAAACAAAGGGAAAATTCAATACCTTATCAAATGGAAAAATTACCCAGAAGACAAAAATTCCTGGGAACCAGCTACAAACATCTTCAAAGACATACCAAAACTGGTTAAAGAATTCCATTTAAAACATCCCCTTGCAATATGTACTATTCAAAAATGCTCAATACCAGTCAAACGACTATCAGACTCAGCCAAATTACCCACACGAGGATCAGAGCATGCCACTGGTTTAGATCTCTACAGTGCTGAAGAAATCATTATTCCCTCACATAGTCAAAAGTTGGTTGACACCCAAATCGCCTTAGCTATACCAGACCATTGTTATGGCCGTATTGCGCCTCGCAGTGGTTTGGCTGTTAAGAATTCCATCCATATCGGTGCGGGTGTCATCGACTCAGATTATAGGGGAACTTTGAAAATACTCATCGTTAATCTTGGCACAGAAGATTTCAAAATCAATACTGGCAATCATATTGCTCAATTGATTCTCGAACATATCTCTATTGCTGACATTCTGGAAGTCAAATCACTGGATGATACTAGTCGAGGAGGACAAGGATTTGGTTCCACAGGAATTGCGTATGCTCGTCAAGTCGTCTCGCCCTAAAAGAGGGGGTATTTGTCAGGACGCGTTTATTTTTCTCTTAATTCTACAATTTCTTTTGTCCTTATCGCTCAAGATCTACACAAGATATCTTATCAGATCATGTAGATCTTATCACGATTATATATGACTCATTTCCATCTTGTCATCGGCTCAATTACTATACATGTATGACACATACTCCCACAGTCGCTTACAGAGCTTCCCACAGATGCTGCGCATCCTTACTGATGCTGTGCAAGTTGCTTATTGATCATTCACAGGAATGCTGCGCATTCCTTTATGATATGCCTGCCCTACAGTACATACATGGTCTGTGCGTAGGTTCTCTTTACTATATATACTTCAGCTGTATCGTAGTTACTCTTTAGCTGAATACATCTGGGATATCTGTTTGCATAAGCGTAATTCCATCCCTTTGTTAGCTCCTCTTCTTCCTCTTATACATTGTGTGACCTTGCTGGCAAATGTTGGCCTCACAGGTTCCTCCATTGTGTGCATTGGACAAGGTGCCTGTACCCAAGAACACACTCTGCCAACCAGGGATACTGTATCCCTTACACTCTCTGGCATTCTCCATGTCCCCAGCATGTCTGGTTGCTTCCTATCTATCAGTAAACTAGATAGCCTTGGGTTTTGTGTCACTTATGAGAAAGGTTCCTGCACAATCTCCAAGGATGGACAGGTGTTCAGCATGGGTTTCCTTTGGGATGGAACCTACTGGCTTAGCCTGCACCATGTGCTGTCTCTACACATGCAATCATCTCCCAGTCTGCATCTATGGCATGAGTGGCTTGGACACCTCTTACATGCCATCATCTCTCACATACAGCCTGAGCAGCTGTCTGGCTTCTCTCTCCCTGCTGGGGGTTCTTCCTCCTCCTCCTCCTCCTCCTCCTCCTCTCCTTGTTTGGGCTGCCTGCAAGGCAAGTTTCTGCATCTGTCATTCTGGTTGTCCTGCTCACATGCAACCAAAGTGCTCAGTTTGGTCCACAATGACCTGGTTGGGCCTGTTGGCACTACTGCTGTGGTGTCTGGTTCATTGTACTTTGCTACGTTTCTTGACAACTACTCTGGATATGGCACCATTTACCCTCTGTTGCAGAAGGATCAGCTTTCAGCTGCCCTGGAACACTATCTGGCCTGCATTCATACACATTTTGGGTGCTGGCTGAAGTCCCTCTGTACTGACCATGGGGGGGAGTACATCAATTCATCAGTCAGCCTGCTGCTTCTTGATCATGGGGTAGAACATCAATGCACCATTCCCTATTCCCCTCAGCAAAATGGATGTGCCAAATGATGGAATAGGTCCATCCTCAACCACACCCTCTCACTCCTCCACTGTGTGCATCTGACTGCAGGGTTCTGGGAATTGGCAGTATGTACTGCTGTCCACACATGTAATTTGTCTCCCATGCATCACCTGGCCTGGCAAACTCTCACTGCATTTTGGTTGCCTTCATTTGTTGTTATTCAAGGTTCTTCACCAACTCTCATCTTCTTTTCTTATCTTGAGATTTCCAGACTTTGATTTACATTTAGTTATATCTCCACTTCTACTGATCCATTTAAGTTCTAACTCTGCACATATATGGTACACATGGTTAATGTTCAGACTCCACATTTATACATACTATAAAAGAGTTCCTGGGTGGCGCAACTGCTTTCTTCAGTTGCTCATCTCGGACTCTAGTCCCCCACTTAGTGTGGTGTTTGTAGTGCTCCTCATTGGTTCTAATCACAAGTCACATTATCTTGAAGTTTAACATCATCCTCCCCACCAGATGTTTTGCACCTGCACATATTTGGCTGTTGCACATGGGTACATACTCCCAATCACCAAAGGGGGAAGCTTGACCCTAGATTCAAGCCCCTGACATTTGTTGGATATGAGCTGGGCATGAAGGGGTGGCTCTTCTGGGACAAACTCACCCATTGTATCATCTCCAGTTATGACACAGTCTTCCAAGAAGACCTGTTTCCTGCTGAAGAGGCTGCTGTTGCTCCCACAGTCCATGACCTTTTTCCACCACCCCCTGGTCCTCCTTCTTCCCATGACAATGATGGTGATGGGTCTTCCAATTCTGGTGATGACTCTGATAATACTCTGCCTCCCACTGGGGCCTCTGCTCCTCACCTGCCTACTGCTGTGCCCTTGGCTCCTCCTGCCCCTGATTCACTGCATGGTGACCCACCTGTGCCCTTCTCCCCACCTCCTCCTGTCATGGAGGTGCCACTCCCTTCTCTTCCTCTGGCTGTGTCCTCACCAGACCCTGTTGTCCCTGTTGAGGTTGCACCTGTGACTACCCCATGCACTGTTGCAGATGTGGAAGCTCCACCATGTGTTTGTGCTTGCTGGACTGCACATCTTTTGCATGCTATTCCTGCCCCTGACTGGCTTGTCCCCAGTGCTCATCACCTAGACACCAGCAGTCACATGCCCAGCTGATCAAAGATGACATACCAGTGGTCTGTCATTCTCAGTGTCTGGCCTGTTGGCCTGAGCATTTTCAGGACAGCACATATGGGCTGCAGTCCTTCATGGACATCCTGGGTGAAGGGAGGGTTGATAGTGACAATGATGATGTGTTTGCAACACCACAAGCTGGTCCTTCACTTTCATCCATTCTTTCCCATGCCATCTTGCATGACCCACTTACTCTAAAGCAAGTGCTCTCAGGCCCAGATAGTGACTCTTGGAGAGCTGCATGCCATGAGGAGCTCAACTCACTGCATATGCTTCAGACCTGGGACCTAGTCAACCTTCCATCAGGCCACAATCTCGTAGGAAATAAATGGGTTTTTAAGCAAAAGTGGATGGACAATACAAAGCATGTCTCATTGCCAAAGGATACACCCAAGTCCATGGTGCAGATTACACTGAAATGTTCTTTCCTGTCACTTGATTTGAGTCCCTTCACACCCTGCTCACCATTGCTGCACTTGAAGACTGGGAAGTCCACTCAATGGATATAAAGTCTGTGTTCCTCAATGGGGACCTCAAAGAGGAAATCTACATGGACCAACCTCATGGGTTTGTTGTCCCTGGAACAGAAGGTAAAGTATGCCATCTATCAAAAACTATCTATGGACTAAAACAAGCATCGCAGCAGTGGCACCATAAAATGCACAGCTCACTCCTCAAACTTTCCTTCACCTGTACACTATCTGACTCCAGTATCTATGTGTCTACCTCCTCCTCACAACCACTCATCATTGTCCTCTATGTTGACAACATCACTATCCTAGGAGGGTTGCTAGAAGAAGTAGAAGCATGCAAGGGCATCCTAAAGTCTCTTTTCCTGATGACAGACCTTGGAGAGATCAAGGCCTACATGTCACATGGGATAGAGCACAGTGTACTCTTGATATCAATCAAGAGGCCTATATAGGTGATCTCCTTGATCACTTTCAGATGGAAAACTGCAACCCCACTACTATGCCTCTCCCCCCTGGTGCAACTCCTACTAAAGCTGGTAGTGACTACACTGCTACTTCATCACTTCACAGTGATTACCAACAACTCATAGGATCGCTACTATACACCACTATAGTCTCCAGGCCAGATATCTCCTTTGTGGTCATGAAGTTATCTCAATTCCTGTCCAATCCTCTCCCTCTTCACTTATCCCTTGCTTGCCACATCTTGTGCTATCTGAAGGGCTCTCTACACTTCTGCATATGATATGGTGGAAACAAAGGCACCAGCATGGTTGGATATTCCAACTATGACTGGGCAGCAGATAGAGATGACTGTAAATCAATTGGCACATATGCCTTTCTATTAGGAGGTGGAGCTATCACCTGGGCATCCTGGAAACAGCACACTGTATCACTCTCATCCACCCAGGCTGAATACATGTCCCTGTCCCAGGCTGCAGCACAGGGAATGTGGCTAAGGCCACTACTAAAGGAGATATGTTTTGGATTCACTTTTCCTCTCTTACTGTATGGTGACAATAAAAGATCCATTGATATTGCTACCAATCCCATCATCACTTGCAGCACAAAGCACATTGACATTTGCCACCACTACATCCATAAATGCCTTTCATCTGATGCTATAGCCATTCAATGTCTCCCTTCTTCTCTTGTCACCATGGACATCTTGACCAAGCCTCTATCTCTTCCCCTTTTTTCTTCTCATTGCTCTGCACTTGGACTTGTGGAGTGTGTTCCAAGTATGGGGGGGTGTTGATGATCACAAGCTTAGTAATACTCTCCTTCCCTTTGCATTCTTATACTGTACACACACACACTTGCATACACACTCTTACACACTCCCACTGTTCATAGATCCATGGTCCATGTGCTACTGTACCTACTATAAGTAGCAGATAGTAACACTGTATAAGAATAAGAACTATTCAAGTTCCCCTCTCACACATGACCTGCATGCATCATCTATTACCTCTGTTTCCTCCAATACCACTTGTTGAGACCCTAACACAATACACAATGGATGTTGACCAGCATCAACAGGTCATCAACAGGTATTCACACCCTGACCTTGCTTGGAAAAGCTCACTGATGAAGAAAGAGAGAAGTTGCAGAGAGAAAGAAGATGTTTTGCCTGTTGACAGGCAGGGCATATAGTAAACCAATGCCCAACAAAGACAACAATGCTGCATCTCCACATTGTAGACAAAGAACCTGCATTACCACTGACACACCCATCCTCTGCTCAATCTACACCAACATATATTCCCCCACCAGTATCCCATCAAGCTTGTGTCTCTGAGGTCATGAAATGAGGATGAAGAAACAGAGAGTACCCTACCACCAGCATACAGTGAAGCCACTGTATGTCACACTTATGAATCTATTTGTACATTACCAATGGAGGGGAGGGGAGCATTGTCAGAAATGTCAGAGGGTTTTTAGGAAGTTCAAAGGAATCTACACATCTTTGAACTAATATGTTGTACCCCAGTGAATTGATTGTTTCTGGATCACCATCCCATGTGCTATATATTCCTATTCAACTTAGCAATCATCCCAAAAGTTGTAGACTTGAAAATCAAAAGGCACTTGTTGACAGTGGCACTACCAGTGACTTTATCAATATCCACTTAGTCAGGAAGCTCAGAATCACCACTATTCCATTACCACACCTCAGATCATTTGCCATGCCAATAACACTGGAAACAAATTGGGACA
>QLPN01004874.1:61280-80972 GCA_003314395.1 Albatrellus ellisii | reverse complement strand
GTGCATCCTTGAAGCTATATAGTATACGTACAGGATCCTTGCAGTTGCCACCGGGAGCACCCCTACATTTGTCGTTTGTGAGTTGCATGAGACCCTGTTCTTTGGCGCCACCCACTATATTTGGATTGCAGCTACTTTCTTGCATGGCGATGGAGGCTGTCAAGATAGAGGGAACTACAACATTCAAATGCCTCAGAACCTGAAAATCAAGGGTTCTGCTGTGGACATACCACCGTACTGTGCGCTATACTTCTCGAATAAAGACACGAATCGACTGCAAGGCTGGAAAACACTACCCATATCCTGTACAGTAGTAGCCAAGTCGACGAAGACCAAATCGTTGATCCCGACTTGGGGCGGTTGCCAGCCTCCATTATCGTTAACGCCGCAGTTCAACCAATTGATGTTTCCATTTGGACCAGAGATAGCGGTTACTTGCTCTGAGGACAACGAAAACTCAGGTTGGCCAAGCGGATCAAACAACACCTCAAGCGGACCCACCGGTAGCCCCAACGTTTCCGCACGTCGACTTGACATTTATTAATTGCGAAGAGTTGTCCATGGACGCCCCGCTGCAGGATATGTCGATAAAGGCAGAGTTGTTACTCTTTGTCGGCGTCGACGCCTGTGTCAGAGCATTCATTGTCTTTAGAGGTGCGGCGATCGACAGTGATGGAACGACCCTGACCACAGTGGAAGAATGCATTTCAGTGCTANNNTTTGGTTCGCGGCGTTTGCTAGCGTTATTGCTGCGGGAAGAAAGACACCCAAGGCGACCGGACCTCCGGGATATACTGTAGTGAATGCTGCTAGCCTCGATGGCGGTAGCAATAGTCACGATAAGGATGGCTAGAGTGGTCCACAAGCGCATAACTAAAAAAAAAGTTATAAAAGAAAGGGAAGAGGAAAAGGCATGTTAACCATATGAATGTCGAGCAGCCGAAGAGCAGCAAGTTGACGAACGATCGCACTTCTTTTATATGCGGAGTAAGGGTACCTTCCTGAGAAGAAAAACTCATACGGTCAAGCAGCCTGGCGAAGCAGACACAAAATCTTCTCGTGAATGTATGACAAAATGGCGCTGGACTGGGCATGTTTCAAGAGGTCTCAGGCTACCAGATAAATGCCAAGTCATAGAAACTGTACCTACAATATTATGTCAGTCATATGACAGTCATATGCGCCACAACCCTTCACATTAATGGACAACAGCATCAGAAGTTCTTCTTTTCTGACATGTATATTATATTATAGCCATCCGCTTATAACACGAGAAGCTAGAGATTTCCGTCACCGTCATCATCGGTTGGTGCAGGATATGAGTATATAGAACATTAACCATCGAGCTGCCCGCAATGAACCTCCGCGCCTCTCGCGACGTGATGCAGTGGCCAGGAGAGTCTGGGAGACTGAGGAGTCATGATCTAATTTTGTGTCGCGCGACTCCACTGCCACTTTACAAACAACCATAAAGGAATTGTGCACTTTTTTTTTGTGCTCAGGCTAGGTTTCGAATTGTGAGGTGGCAGCCGGGAAAGTTGTGTGACGCGGAATTAGATCATAGACTTCCTTATAACTTACTGCGTATAAGGTCTGTGGGGGAGACTAAGACTCCCTGGCAACTGTAATACCAGATGTTCAGGATGCAGAAAATCCCACCAGAAATTACATTCGTTGTGACCGAGGCAAAATGTGATGTCAGAAGAGGTCATCAGGCCTCAGAATCTTGGGCATAGTGGTCACGAGCTTTTTTCACAATACCCGGCGCTACTTGGTTACATGTTTCCTTCGAGTCAAGTCAAGTCAACAATACGCAGGACGACTAACTTCTACTGAAGTCAGCTACGGAGCTCAGTCAACAACGTTTCTGTGCCTGGGTAGCAAGTTGGGATGATGGCATAGTTCGGGTGCGTCCTCATTACCAGAGCTGAGCAATTCTGCGCTTCATCGGTTAGGGAAAAGGCCATGAGAAATATATCATGCTTGGCATACTTCAGTCGTGTTTGGAGGTCACAGTGAGGATCCTGGACTAGCAAGGTCCAAATGAGTATGTATACGTACACCCGTCTCCTTGTATTCTTAGGACACCAATACTCTCTAGGCTGAATCCCACAGGCCTGTGTATCGTACTGGTCACCCAACGTTTGTTACATCAATATTCACATAACGACTCTTGCCGTCTCCAAAATACCTTTATCTTCATCATGATGCTGCATCCACCCGCCGGATGGCTCATCTTTCAGGAGTGGTAGAGTCTACAAAAATCGTCTACAGACGTCCGTGGGATGCCGGTGTTAGCGAAGGATGGGTCGTCTGCATATGTCTTGTCTGTTGCAATGGTACGTATTATGTGGTACCGCGCAAACCGCATGTCTCTTTGTACTCTTTTGTTCAGGTAGGCTAACTATCTGTGTTACTCCCACTCTCGTTGAATCTGCTTTTCTGGTTCAGGGGTGAATCTTACTCATGTGCGTCCTTTCACACATTCTTGCGAGACAACGATGCGCAAGTGGTGGGCCCCGGGTCCATGACAAGTTCGCCTAGTCCATTAAACGTCTGTCCTCACCTGCACGAGCTGCGCATTGCCTTCGTGCTGGAACGAGACCGACGTTTCCCCAGCACTATCCATCTCCCTCAACATTTCTGAGACAACAACGAAACAAAGAGCCAGCCGTAACTACATGTTCCGACGTAGCGCGGACTCTCGTTGGAGGTCGTGGCTAGAGCGCTGAGATGTCTGCGTTTGCAGCGAACGTAACATTGTGTGAAGAGGGGGGCTGGTTCAATGGATTAGATGTGTCTGACATTTGACGGGACACCCGTAAGGTTTGAGCCAGAACAGAACGTCAGAACAGTGGGCGACAGCATCGGATGTGATGAGAAATGCTGTAGCCGTGCGGACCAACGTAACTTGGTTGCGCAGTACTGCGGTCTTTCATTTACGTTGCATGGCGTCAGTTCAACTGCTGCAAATGCATACAATACCCATACCCCCGTACGTGATGACACAATTGGCCCGAGCCACTGTCAGACAGGTATTGCTTAGTTAAACGCACCGTCAGCAATCGGACATCCTTCAGTTGGCAGCTGCCCTAATTATATGCCCTCTTTGAGCGGTACAAACACGTTAAACCTTCGTGAATTACCCACAAAGCGGCGTTCAAAGCATTGTCAATTTCGGTGATCCATCGCATCTTTAGTTCAGTCACATTGGAGCAAGTGATGTGGCACCCCCGCCGACCGCGAAGAAGCGACCCCCAATATGTAATGCTCCGATGACATCACACCATCAATTCTTTCCACATACGCAAATGAAACCGGGAGCAGGGCAGTTAAAGGGACAACAAACATTGATATTGCTGACTAAATGCGGGGACAGAAGCCTGCACTGGATTCAAATTTCGCCAGTATGATTGCTCGTTGTAAGAACGAGAGATATAGACTCTGGACCCTATGCTAGCGTGTCAAAGGATTACGAATAGGTGCGGGACAGGGTTGGAGGGGAGAGGTGACAGGGCAGATATGATGCAAGAAGCAAGACTTACCGCAGAGGTAGTAGGGGGCTGCATCGGTTGATCATCATCTGTGAAACGAGAATACCGGTCTGGTCAAATCGAAGCTTGATACAGGACTGACTGTACTAGTGCGTTTGTATTTGCTGTGTCCTTGTTCACCCTCGTTATCGTACATATACAGATTCTTTAGAGAAAAACGGACAAGGGGCGGTGAGGACGAGGCGTGTCCACAACTGCGCCTGCACCGTTAGGGTCGGCGCAAGACTTTGCGATGCTGTATTTGTCACTCCATTGTTCGGCACCCACGAGCTGTGAGGGAGACAAAGGTGTTGCAACCGAGGTGACCTCATCAGTCGAATAACGACCAACTAGTGCCAAGTACGGATGAGGGGAAAGATGTAATTTAAGACCTGGAGGAAGTGAGAGCTTTGGTATACGTTATGGAGATAATAAGGTGATGGACGGAAAATGTACGAAATGGCCGACCGCCCGGGTGAAAACCAGGGACGTTGGATGCGCACCGGTGACTGGTGTGCAACAATGGTCAATGGGGCTCTAGTTGTCATGCAGTGTTGGAAAAGTGTGCATGTGCAAGCGCAGCGTGGGTCAGTCATTGTGAAATGAAGTACTGACTAGTGGTTGAAGGGAGATAAGGGAGTACGGGTACTGTTAACGGGATTCCAGCGAACGGTAGTGTCGCGCTGTCACAGAAGAATATTAATGGACTGCGCAACGGGTGAATCATCCGGGAGGATAAGTACACCAAGTTACTTGCCTTTCGGGGGCACTACGGTAAGACGGAACTAAGGTGGGTGAAACAAACAGACAAAAAGAGCAAGCCACGAGACTCGAGTCAAGGGACCCTAATTGGCTAGGAAAGGGAGTCGATCGGTCACGCTCATTGAGAACTAGTAGGCGATCGGACGCGAGCTAAAGACGAGGAGGCGCTTGTGTGACTATCAAAGGACGAGGAGACGAGCCTGAGAGATCCGAATGTATTCTATGAGCGTGTGACAGAAGGAGGGCGGTGCTGGGGGCCGCATGGGAGGTGGCTGGGGATGCGGTGACTCCACCGTATCGCCAGCCGCCAGCGGAGTGCCTCCCCTATAAACCCACGCCAGCGCTGTGTCTTGCATCCTGACTCACCGCTCTTTTTCTCGTGCTTTGCTTCACTGCTTGACACTCTCAGCCTGCCTATAAGTCCTTCACTTTAATCAGGTCGTCCAGCTCTCAGAGGCTCTGGACATCCTTCTTTGAACCTCCACGGGTCAACATGTATTCTCTCTGCCATCTAAGCGTCTCGTCGTTCAATCCCTTCGCTTTCACCGTCTCCAAGGCTCAAATCACTTCCGGATCTTTCATTTCCTCTACTCTTACTCCCAAGGTCTATGTTACGTTCAATTGAATAAATATCTATCCTACTCCTACTTTCTGTGCCCCTCGATCTCTCGACCGCTCTCCATGCACTCTGTCTCCCACTCATTTGCCGATCGTGGCCCGAGCGCTTCCCGCGCACGTGTTCGTTGGCAACCATACTCATCTACTCCATCGCGGTCTCCCTCGAGCGCATATCCCAATACCCCCGCTTCGTCTGTATCAACACCAGCCTCGTCGTCTCAACAACTGCCATGCGATTCAGTCCCCAAACACAATCCTCCCCCATTTCTCAACAACCGTCACAAAGACACCGCCCCCCGTGATTTACACAAAACCCGATATGTCAATGGTTTGGTCGGTTAGTACTCAGCCATGCTGATTCACGCGCCATTCTTCCCGATTATCAAACGGTCGATAACCTGTGCAATATGGGTCTTCCTCTAGATCTCGCCGTCAGACGGCTATGTGATACGTGGCCCTCTCACGACATTCCGTTGGTTTTCTCCACCGCTAATCGATCGACACCGACGTTCGCGCTCGCCACGAGCACCTTCGTTCATCCCTCACGTGTCTCACGTTCCCATTTACCAACATCCAGCGCACATAGTACATCCAGCCCATCTTCTGAATCGACTGAATCCTCCTCCTCATCCTCGTCACCTTTTTCCAGTTCGACCTCAGCAACATCTGTGTCTCCCGGGCCCAGCTCCGCCACGGCTCGCAGCAACGTGCATGTATTCAATGCACTATCGCTAAAGATATTTGTCCATGAAGTCCTGCGTCGATCGCGGACTTCCTGTAGCGTTCTTCAAACTGCTCTGTGTTACCTTGAGGCGATCCGCTCCAAAGTGCCCAAGATGCTCCAGCAAGAGAAGCTGGGCCATGGTGTGCGAGGCGAGTTCGATCAGACTTCGAGGATCCTTGCATGGGATGATCCCAGAGCGAGTGAGCCCGTTGAGACGCCGACATCGACGTACCTTTTGGACCCTAGCCGCTTCTTGAATCCTGAGAGTTGCTGGGGTAACATTGAGCCTCCCACGGTCCGGGTTTTTGACGAAAATCCGTTGACAACCCCATGTGTATTGTCCCAGAAACGAGAACATCCGCCTCATTCCAAAAAGCTGCGCGAGCCGTCTGGGGATCTGTCGCCATTACCTCCACTGCCGTCACCGCTTCTCTGCCCCCGCCGAACGTTCCTCGCCGCACTCATCCTTGCTTCGAAATTCACACACGACAAATGCTACTCGAATCGTGCATGGGCAAAGCTGGCGGGTCTCCCGGCACGGGAGATTGGCCGGTGCGAGCGTGCCCTTGGCGAGGCTCTAGAGTGGCGGTTGTGGGTAGGCAAATTGCCTCCACAGCGGGGTATTACGCGTAGCAAGAGTGATAGCGAAGTACTTACGGACGGAGCAGGAGCCTCAAGGTGGTCAGAGACACCCTCCCGCACGGGCACGACCGGCGAAAGTTCTGTGGCTGGGCCCATGCCTCCTCCCCTGCCTGTACTCCGTCGTCGTAGCACACTGCCTGTGGAGCTTCCTTCGCGAGCAACTGCTTCTGTGGTGTTAGCGATACCCATGGAGTACTCGCCGGCAGCAACAGTCCGGGGCCTACCTTTGTCAGTGTGTTCGTCGACGGAGATGACACCGGCAGCCGGAGTCTATGGCAACGGCTTTATACCTCCAGGCCCATTGGATGCTTCTCCTACGCCTACGTTATCGTTCTCGCCTACGTCTACGGACTCGTCGGGCGATAGCGTCTACGAGGGGCGCACGATACACATGGGAAGCTTTGTCGACACGCCACCATCTGTTACAGCAAAATCCGAGATATCTCGGACGTATGCGTATGCGGGCACTTTACCAGTCTCTGTGGGTGGCTATCTTAGCGAAGGTGGGATTGCAGCTGCGTGGGGTCGCCCCTCTTGGGGCGTTAGCGCACCGGAATTCATGGAAGCGGATTGACTGGACGATGTGTTTCTTCTTGTGCTCTCTTTATTTATAAAATCGACTTTTTTTTGTTTCTTTTTTTCTGTTGTA
The DNA here is from genome assembly GCA_003314395.1 of Albatrellus ellisii. Classification (NCBI taxonomy): domain Eukaryota; kingdom Fungi; phylum Basidiomycota; class Agaricomycetes; order Russulales; family Albatrellaceae; genus Albatrellus; species Albatrellus ellisii. The sequence goes on along the minus strand of QLPN01004874.1, from coordinate 74,044 downwards.
GATTCTTGCGCAGTATACATAGTTCCTGGGCTTTCTGGTCCTACGTGATATGGCTTGTATGCTTGGTGATTATGGTCCTGTTAGGGCTCAGTACTTAGTACTCTGATTCTCCTTCAAACACATGCATTTTCTGTTCTAAGCTTGTGTGGATTTGGAGGACCAGCGTCTGCGCTGATGACTGAGACAGGTTTCAGGCGACATGTGAGAGCGATAATCGTGGGATAGCTGACGATAGTGCGCTTTCCTAAGCGATCGCGCGAGAGAACTGTAGCTCGGATTTCACTCGTCCATTGTTTTTTGCAACTGTGGATGTCTCAGCAAGCACCCGCTCAAAAGCCTTCGCTCCAGGGGGTCAGAATAAAAGCCAGGAAAGGTGCTGTCAAGGCACACGCAAAGCACGAACCCACCGGTATCTGCCTCCCCCCACTCACATCGATCCCCACTCACCTCTTCCTCCAGTCTTCAGAGACCAACTCTACAAGCACCTCGAAGCTGTTCCAGAGGGAGACTTTGACACCGTCAGAGACAAACTTGTTATCGCTGGCTCCTCCCTCGAATACCTCAAGTACTGTGATGCCCTCTTTGATATCCTTTTCGTCGGCGGCCTCCTCCAGCCCGGCGGCTCCTACCTCGATGCAGATGGTCCTACTTCACCCTGGTCGGTCTTCCAGGCCAAGGAACCGCCCCAGACCGATGACATGAAGAAGTACGTTGAAGTGTTCACAAGCCTTATCAGGAGGTTCGTCCCCTGCCCTCCCCCGCCCGACGCAGTCCTCATTCCCCACAGGTACAAGTACCTGCAGAAGCCCCTTGAAGAGGGCTCCCTTCCCACGCTACTCCAGTACATCAACCGCTGGGAGCCCATGCAGAAGGAAAAGTTCTCCATGGCAGTCGGTCTCCTTCTTGCCCAGGGCTTTGCCAACGCCCAGTGCCTCGAGAGCCTGACCAAAGACCACCTTGTCAAGAATGGTGCTCTTCTACCCCCCGCCCTTGATTAAAATCTGCTTGCTCACTCTCCATTCACCAGATCTTGCCATCAACGTGCTGACGCTCATCTTCCGCGCCTACCTCGCAGAGCAGTCCATGGATCACCTCGCCTCCACCCTCAAGCGCGGCACCATCAAGGACCTCCTCGCGTTCTTCCCGCCCAGCCGGCACGACAACAAGACTCTCGACGAGCATTTCCGGAAGGAGGGCCTCCCGCAGGTCTCCGAGTGGTGGACCAAGAAGCAAAACGCGATCATCAAGGAGGACATCCGCAATGAGGTGCACGAAATGATTGTTCGTGAAGAGGCTGCCTCCGAGGTACGTTCCTTCCTGCACCGTGTCCTGCACAGCTGAGGCGCCTTGCTGCGCGCAGATTGTGGCATCGGTCAAACGCACGCTCGAGGAGAGGCCGCTCCCCGATTCGGAGCTCATCGCCTGCCTCTGGCAGGGGCTCATGGCTGGCATCGACTTGAGTGCGCGTCCAGACCAGATCGAGAATCTCGTTGTGCGCGAGGTGACTGTAAGTGCCTCCCCTTCTCTATCTCGACTCCGCTCCCCCGCCCACACGCACACGCACTCCCCAGAAACACGCACCCATCCTCGAGCCGTTCTGTAGTGGCGCCAAGGCGGAGGTCGCACTGATCAACACCGTCCAGGTGTATTGTTACCATAATACTCCCATCATGAAGGCATTCTCTGAAATCTTGAAGGTGTGTGGGCTCGCCGCATGCGCGTTGTGTTCCATGTGGGCTCACCAGCTCGCAGGTTCTGTATAACAAAGACTGTATTTCTGACCTAGCCATCATATACTGGTACCAGAAGGGCTCAATGCCCCAGTCCAAGCAGTATTTCCTGAGGGCCACTGGGCCTCTTGTCAAGGTACGCACCTGTCATCCTGGTCCACCGAGTTCCATTCTCTCAGATACACTGTTTTTGGACACAGTTCTTGCAAGCAAATGATGATGGTGACGATGAGGACGAGGACGAGGACGAGGACGAGGAGGAGGAGGAGGAGGAGGAGGAGGAGGAGGAGGAGTAGATGGGGCAGCATGATGATAAATTACACTGTTGCAGACATTGTGATTCCTTTCTGGAGTACAGACATCGTATCTGGTGTACTCGGTAGTAGCATGTAAACTACGGCCACGAAATAAACTCGACTCTGGTTATCCAAACACACCTGTGCCCTCCCTCCCCAACGCGCACATACATTTTCGCCCGCAAGACAAACACACATCGCTGTGCGAGAAACAACCCATCACGCACGCATCCAGCCACAAAACAAAACAGTCATTTGAGATAGCGACGGTCAGAGAACCACGGAAACGGGCACGGGGGCCCAGCCAGCCCGCGGTCACAGTTAGCTTCCTTCAGAGAAAAAAAAAAAGCACGCGATACAAGTATACGGATGAATAAACAAGAAAAGACTGCACAGTTCCCATGCTATGGGACCGACGGGTTCACCATGCTTCCGGCATCGGCGCGAACACCCCGGGCCACCCGCCCGTCCGATTCAGGTTCATGAAGATCCCATCCGACCCGTTCACGGGTAGGCCCAGATCCGTGAGGCTCTGCCGAACGGAAATGGTGCACGTCAGCAACGGGGCGCCATGCGATCTTGAAGGGCCACGCACCTGTTCTTGCAGCCACAGCGGGATCTCGGACGGGCTGAAGCCCATGCTGTTCGTGCGCCACGCAAAGCCGAGCTCCTCCACCGTGAACGGCTGCGCGACGTTGCCGGGATCCGCGAACGGCGGGTTCGGCAGCACCATGGGTTCTACCCCGGGTACGGGCATGGGAGGCATGGGCGTTGCCATCCCCGACGTCGGGAGTCCCATTTTGCGACGCAGGTTTGCGAGCATGATGCGCAGGGTGAGCGCGTATCTGCAAAGTCCAAGAAGTCAGTGTTGCACGGTCGGCTACCCACGAGAAAGGCATGCGTGCGTGCCTTTCGGCTGCGACCTCTGAGAGCAGCTGCGCAAGCTGCTCCACCTGGGCGGTGATGGCACCGAGGTCGAGGTCCGATGAGAACAGGTTGGCCATCTTCAACAGGAAGAGACCCGAGAATGCAGCTGTCACCAGGCTGTCATGCACAGCATACCGGAGAGCGGCGCTGTGCGGGGCATGGTGTGAGCAGGAGCGGACGTAAGCAGTTTGGCAAGCGCCGTCCTCACCGATAAGCAGGAGAGTTCAGGAAAATGGACAGGCAGTTCGAGGCAGCGTCTTTTGCCTGGAAGGCGAGCTCGCGTTGTTCGAACGGCATTTTTTCCCAGGACACGCCGCGCAGAGCGACACAGACAAGCCACAACTTGGCGTAGTGGAGCTCTCCGGCTAGGATCTTGCGAAGCAGAGAATCCTCGTCCATGGTCTGACCTGCAGCCCGTCCTTCAGCCTCTAAAGTAATCGCCAATCGAGAGGCGACTTACGATGCAGATCGTCACAATCTTGCCACCATTTGTCCAAAGCCACGTTTGCGCGACGGATGAAGGCTAGCGTGCTGTGATTCACTTGGCCATTGAGCGGCGATAAGGTATCGTATATTTGGGCTATTTATGTCCAGGCGAGAAGTCACGAGTCGAATAGAAGCAAATGAATGAAGGTCGACAAACTTACTCTTTTGGGCGATAAGTTCGACTTGAGCGATAAGCCTCACATCTGTTGGGGATGCCATTGGGTGATTCAGGAGGAGACGACAATGCCTGATCGAATTTTCATCACGTAAAACGATGGGTCGTCCTGTCCCAAGGCTCATCCTATAACATGCATGAAATCAGTATATAAGAAAATGTAGCAGAGAGACGAACACGCACTGATGGTCAAACCAATACAGACAAAGCCAGATTCTAGACGAGACAACCAAATTGCGCTCCTCTTCCTCCGAGCGTTTCTTGCCGCCGTCGTCTGCCAGCTTTTCGAGAGCACGATGTAGACCCAGATCCAGCGCCATACGCATGGCATGCCCACTAGGGAGCCAGCCATTAGTGCTCCATGCTGCCAATAGTAACATTCCTGACGACAGACGTCAACCAATGAGCCACGGAAACGCCATCGTCTAGACATAACCCACCTTGCACAGCTTCCTTTCTTACAACAGGGCCGAACAGCGAGGAGCGAGCGATGCCCTGGGCTTCTTCGAGTGCTTTGTAGAACGTTGGTCCGGGAGAGCTGTTGCCACTCCTGATTCTGCCAGCAACCGCAAGAATCGCATCAAACGTCCAGGGTGAGCGCTCCATGAGACCGTCATATGTGTCGTATGAAGGGTCGAACAGCGGGATGAAAAGGTGGCATCCTGAGAAGAATCTGGCAACAGTCATGAAGGATATGGCGGAAACAAAGCTCATTTTCACTCACATATGGAATAGCTCTCTTGCCTCTGCATCCGACACGAGACCCTAGATGGTGGCATAAGCTGATGAATAGACATTGTATCCCAGTAATGCTTGCCTTCTCGACCACATGAGGGAATGCATTTCGCGGGATAGGCTCGGCTCTCTTCCTTTTTTTGACCCTTTGACTCAAGTCAATCGCCGTATCCCAAGCCACATAGAGCATGCTACACACCTGGGAGGTGAGAAAGAAGGTGCGGCAGCCTCGGCAGCCTCAGCAGCCTCAGCAGCAGCGTTGGCGAGCCCTTGCAAGGCCTCGATCGGAGCGTTCAAGGTAGACCGAGGAAGAGCGTCTTCAGACTCGTCGTCAGACGAGGGTGCAGTACTGGGCACTATGCCGTACGTCGCATACTTGTGCGGCTAGAAAACGAAACATCGGATATGGTGCACTCATCAAGTATGCCATCGTACGACTTACGGGTGGTGCAAAACCAGGAAGGGGGGGAAAGCTTCTTTGATTACACAGTCGATGATCAGGAGACGGCGCGGCTCCGTAAGAGTCAAGCCCAGTACGAGTCCCTGAAACGTTTGTAACATATCCTGGGCCCTCACGCATAGAATTAGAGTACATGGGATGCTGCATGATCGCCTGTTGCTGATTCTGACCCTGCACGGCAGCCAATATCCGGTCTAGAGAGGACTGCATGCCAATTATTTGGCTTTGCATAACCTGTGATGTATCACGTTGGTTAAGGCACGGCGGCAAGCGGAGATGGGGACTAGAGATGATTACCACGAATTGGCCTTCGAGACGGGACAGACGCCTGATGTAGGGGAACACTTAGTATCACAAGACCTGGAGGGACAGACAAGGCGTACTCAATGCCAGCATTTGACATGGCCTGAGAGTTCTTCTTTTCAGGTTTCTCGAATACACATGGAGTGCCGCTAAGCTGACAGCGTCGACAGGGAGCCTAGAAGGCGCCGGGCCGGGGCGGTATGGGCGGGCCAGCGCAATGAGCGGGGCGGGCGGATACATAAAAGGTGGATTGACACGGACCTCTCCTTCACATCTGTTTTTGCCCTTGCGACAAGCGGTGCAGGCCCGGGCTCCTCTCTTCGGTATGTGCACTGAGGGTGAGGGAGCCGCTGACCCATCTTGATGTCCCGAGTGTAGCATGTCCGGAATAGTTCCGTTGGACATATTCGATGTGGCAGCAGGACTGGTCCTTCGTCTCTTGAGAGGTGCTTCTGAATTGTTGGAGACAGAAGTGGTTGGGGACAGGGACATAATGAGCACACCGGGACAGGCAAATGTTTGGGTGGCCCAGGTGGGAAGAGGCTGTGGCCACGGTATCTCTCCGAGTCCGTCTTATTTGTCACCCACTCTCCTCGCTGTATCACTTGACCTCTGTTCTCATCAGCAATCTCCAGCTGCTTCTTCTTTACGTCCCTTCAAGTACCCCACGATCCCTTGACACACCAGCTTCCGGACGTCGTTGCCATCCGTCGGATTGATGGCAAGATAGCTCGGCTCCATGCTCTCAGCGCTACGTCCGCAAGCTCGTGGTGCTGCACTCAAAGGAAAACACACTCTATGTGTTCCGTTGCTAGTCGCTACTATCTCGGCCTGATATAATACAGGGACTAACACAGGGAGAGGGTAACCTGCGGTTACCTACCCGGGTAGCGCATTTCTCACGTAGCATGGGGATACCTATGCGCAGAAACTTGGGGGTACCCGCGCCGAGGCAATTGGAGACCTTTGGTCGTGGGAGGGATGAGTTTTTATTACACTTGGTGTTATAGCCATAGCTTCTCATAATATCGCATTTCGAATGATACAGTCATTGTTGTCTCTGTCCGTGGGTAATCACAACACGACGTAGAGTCAGCCATCCCATGGCAACCCCTGGCACATGCGACTCGAAGAGAAAATTGTCGACGGTTTCTAAGCAGCAGAGTGTAGACAGGTGTTCCGCTATGAAAACCGTGACGGGGAAGGATATCCGAAGTGGGAAAAGCAAATACAAATGGTTCTGATATCGGCATTTCACGGTTGTTGTCTTTTGAGAAAAGTAACAGTACGTCCTTGCGTAACGTTGTGTTCTTTACTGGTGAGATTGCTGTGTGCAGTTACCCATGGGTAAAGACGGGAGGATGTAGATCAAATTACAACACCATCTAGAGTCGGTCAGTCCTTCCAACTGTAGCAATATATCTGGAAGTGGGAATTGTCTATTTATTGTCCTGATAACTCAGTCTCTATGTGAGCTGTTTAGCAAGAACGTATGGATACGTAAATCATGTGGTCATGGCGTGTGCGTTTTCATTGGTATCTATGATAGGCCAGTGAGAAAGAGCTTGCCAAACTTGAACCAGCTACCAGAGTTTTCCACACGTCGGCCGTATCCGTAACCTTATTTCACAGCGACCCCCTGAGATTTCTAGGAACATCGTTCACAACGTCCGCCTTCTTGCCATGTAGCCCCATACACATATCCCTCCCCCGTATTGTGCACTTGCCGAACACGATAGCGGTGCTAATCACTGTTGCACTCTGTGTAATGGTTTAGTATGTTAAGATGGGCGGCTATGACCATTCAGGAATAGATGAGAGGCTCAAGGTGTAGCACACCATTGAGAAAGGAACTTGGATGAGATTAACAAGTGGGAAAACACCAGACAGGTGCACAGGATACAAGTAGCATAGACCACAAGAGACTAAGCTAACAATACTGTACATAGTTAGAGACTTTATATAGTACAACCCCAGTTGTAGGGCATCCTACTGGGATGAGTATAGTACAGTACACATCATCATGGAATATGAAAGAATGTTCTCGAGATACTGCATGAGATCAGTAATGCTGTGGTGCAGTAATCTAGTAAATGTGAGAAACAGAAAGAAATTTGTAACATGACCCCCATTTTACTGTGTGGCATCCTTGATACACCCAATCTCTTGTGTGTCCTTTGTTAACCTTATAATCATAATATTCAAGAGAGGAAGGGTGATGATTGAAGTACTCAGTGGGACAGGATGTAATACAATCCATGAGAGGTCATGTGTAGGGGTGGGTCACTGCTGAGCACAGTCAACCTTCTTGTGTGAGTGCAGGTATGAGCCAATCAAAGAAGAAAGGAAGAGGCAGATAGTAAGGGCGTGGTAGCAAGTGGTGCACACTAAGGTGCAGAGTGGGGAGACGTGGTACAGCATTGTATAATACTATAGAGCTACAGAAAGTGGGGGGTGTAGTAGATATAGTGCGCACTGCACTGAGTTCAGGTGGCGCATTAATGTGGGGTTGTATGTGGGGGTGCAGTATGTGCTACACAAACGTGGGTGGGTGGGTCTAGAACAGTCTAGAGTGTTCTATAGCGTGGTAGTGAGGTGAGTAGGTAAATAGAACGTGCATCAGTAAGACGTAAAGAAGACGTGTAAGTAGTAAGTGTAGCGAAGCTGAACAAGTACTGTGAATATTCCAACATCTTGTGACCTTGACATTTACAGATCCAGCATTGTCAGTAGAAATGGTGAGATTGATGGGTAGATGGAGGATGCTGTGTACAGGTCTGATTTTCATGTCTGGCCATATAGGGTAGGGTACAGCAATATGTGTCAGTGTTAACTAATTGACTTGTTGGAAGTGGAAGTTTAGTGAGTCAAGTTGAGTAACACAATGATGTCAATCTGCATATCACCACATGTTGTTTCATATGTTGAACAGCACCAGTGCCAAAATAGTGACTTGGCTTGGGTTCAAACCAAGGACCTCCCTTACTCCAGGTGGGTGTTCTAACCACTGAGCTACCAGGTCTTAGTTAACTGAAGTGCTTTTAACATGATGTGAAGCTGCACTATGGCTAGTTCCTGTCTAGAGAGTTGGCTACTCTGAGCCAAGAGATAGACAGGGGAGCTTAGCTCATGAGTACATGGTGGAGTATTTGACATTTATCTTCAACATCATATTCCTCTATCTCCAATGAATAAGGCAGCTGTCACAGCATCAAGACAGGTGAGGGGGTTGTTGAGGATGCAACTGAACTCAATGGTGATTTCAAAATCAGCATGTAGATGATGACCAAGGACAGGCTGTGAAAAGGGGAGGTTGTCAAGATAATGAAGAGATAATGGGTGTTACAAGGCACTTGCTTAGGCACCTCATAATGGACTTGTTTTTTTTTTCTTTTCTATCTTATTTATTACAGACTGTATATCTATAGTAAGGACTCATCATCTTCCTTATAGTACTTTAGTATTTACATACTAGAGTGTGAGCTTAGCTCCAGGTACTATAAGGTGTCTTTCTTCCCTTTTTATTTATTATTTATTATAACATTTACTTGCTAAGGACTATCACTATATAATCAGCAAGGACTCATCTAATCTCATCTCTGTTTATCTTTGTTTATCTCCTGTTCATTTTGCACTTGTGGCTACTTACTTGTAGTTTACTATGGATGTGACTTGGTCACATGATCTTGTTGATCAGTGAACTTTAAATACTTATACTATCTTTAGAACTCCAGTTTTGTATAAGTAATTGAAAGCCTGGTGGTCTTAAACCCCAGTTGATAACGCAGGGTTGGGCAGGCTGAGAAGAAGACGGCGAAGATGGTATAAGCAGTTGGGACGTAGCAGGCGGTGGTGCAGGCAATGGCGCAACAGAGAAGTAAAACGTGGTAGAACATTGTAGGGTAATGGTCTATAGTTACAGGACGTGGGGGGTGTGGTAGATATAGTGCGCGCTGCACTGAGTTTAGGCGGCGCTGTAATGCGGGGTTGTGTGTGGGGTTGTAGTACGTGCTACACAAACGTGGGGTAAGTAAGTCTAGAGCGGTCTAGAGCGCTCTATGACGTAGTGGACGTGGTAATGGTGTAAGTAGGTCTGGAGTGATCTAGAGCACTCCATGACGACGTGGTTGTGAGGAGTGGGTAAGTAGAACGTGTGTCAGTAAGACGTAAAGAAGACGTGTAAGTAATAGTATAGCGAAGCTGAACAAATACCGTGGATATTTCCAACACCAGTCTTGTCAACTTTGCAATCTAGGGATTCTCCCATACTGTGCTTGATCTAAGCTCACTATCATCTCACTTTATACTCTAAGAACTAAGTCTAATCTCTAAGTCAACAAGTGTCACTAAAGACATCCTAAACTCATCACACTGGATCCTCATTTAGTCATTGGTGGAATCATCCTCATCATTATCTTGTTGATCCCTTTCTTCATTGTCATCAGGAATGTTTACTATGCTTACCAAGCACACAACAACTACCTTGTTAACAGGGGTATGGTTATTGCAAACCTTCCCTAAGACTGTCTGGTAGGCTGCTCTCAGCAATGTGGTTCATCAGAGACATCCAAGATATCTGATATATATGTAGTAGGTGTTGATTATCTAACATGTGCTGTTCACCCTTGCCCCACACTTAATTACTTAAACTGGTCTGTGTGCTCTTTCATTTGGTATTTAGGGTTCCTCTGTAGTGTCATTGTAATACAAGCAGACATCTCTGTCTATTCTCCTTCTTAAGTCTGTCTGCATCTGCCTTTACTCTCATCTTCATATTCTCTACCCTCTTTTTGGTCCTCCACAATGGAGACCATCCTCATTACCATTGTTGTCTGTTACTCTGTCACCCTCTTCATCCTTGCTGGTGGCTACTTTATGTACATGCTGTCCTCTTCTGATTGTGCTCCTGTCTAAGCCAGTGATGAGCATCATGTGCATGTAATGTCAGAAGACAACCATCAGCAACATCAGACAAATACAGTGATGTTAATGCACCACATGTGATGATCATCCAGTGTGCATTCACTTTAATGCTGGAGTAGAGGACTGGGTTCAGCTGACTGCTAAGAGTGGCCTATTGGATGGTCTTAGGGAAGATTTGTGACAACTATACCCCTGGTAACAAGGTAGTTGGTATGCACTTGGTAAGCATAGTAAATGTTCCTGATGATGATGAAGAGAGGGATCAATGAGATAGTGATGAGGATGACACTGCTGATGACTAAACAAGGATCCAGAGTGATGAGTTCAGGATGTCTTAGTGATGCTTAGAGTGACTTAGAGATCTTAGACTTAGTTCTTATAGGATGAAGTGAGATAAAGGCAAGCTTAGATCAAGTGCAGGATAGGAGAATCCCTAGATTGTGAAGTTGATGAGACTGGGGTTTAAGACCACCAGGCTTTCAACTACTTATACAAAACCAGAGTCCTAGAGATAATACAAGTAGGTAAAGTTCACAGATCAACAATGAGATCATGTGACTTGAGACACATCCATAGTAAGCTAATGTAAAGTAGCCACAAGTGCAAGTGAAATGAGAGATAAACAAAGGTAAATAAAAAGTAAAAGAAGATAAGTCCTTGCTAATTGTGTAGTAATAGTCCTTAGCAAGTAGATGTGAATAAATAAAGAAAGATAACAGAAACTGAAGACACCTTATAGTACTTGGAGCTAAGCTCACACTTCTAGTATGTAAATACTAAAGTACTATAAGGGAAAGAGATAGAGTCTTTACTATAAGTATGAGCTAAGCTCAACCTGTAGTTAATACTACACTGATAGTAAGTAAGATAAAAGAAAAAGAAAAAGATAAAAGAAAACTGTTATGAGGTGCCTTAGCAAGTGCCTTGTAACACTGACAAGGAACAGGACTGATAGTGCTAAGAGTGGCCTATTGGATGGTCTTAGGGAATGTCTATAATATTGCTCCTGGTAACAAGGGTTTGGATTTGAGCTTGATGAACGTAATAGATATTCCTGATGACTATGAAGATTGGGATTAACGATATAGTGATGAGGATTATTCAACCAATGACTATATGAGGATCCAGAGTGACGAGTGTAGGATGTCTTAGCGATGCTTAGTGACTTTAGAGATCTTAGACTTAGTTCTTAGAAAGAGTGAAGCAAGGTTGTAGCAAGCTTAGATCAAGTGCAGTATAAGGAGAATCCCTAGATTGCGAAGTTGACAAGACTGGGGTTTAAGACTGCCAGTCTGTCAACTACTTATACAAAATTGGAGATCTAAGTATAGTAAAGTTGCGCAGTAAAGTGCAGTAAGTAAACAAGAATGCGCAGTATAGCGCAGTAAGTATGCATCCATGTGATATAAGTGGCTCAGCCACAAGCATGTAATGAACATGAGATAAACAAAGATAAATAAAGGCGAAAGTAGAGAGTTCTTGCTAATTGTATAGTAATAGTCCTTAGCAAGTAAATGTTATAATAAATAAAGAAAGATAAAAGAGAAAAGATAAGTCTTAGTATAGTACTTGGAGCTAAGCTCACACTTAAGTATATAAATACTTAAGTACTATATAAGAGAAAGGAAATAGGAGTCCTTACTAAGTAAAGTGGAGCTAAGTGTCAGGCCACTATTATTTTCCCTATTTTTCTCTTCATTTTTCTCTATTTTCTTATATCTCTATCGTCATAGATCTTATAATCGCTCCTGATCTATCGAAGCGATTCCCATGGTCACGTATTCTTTCTCTTCGTCTTCATCGGCCGATGACACATATGTCATCCGATCTCCGATCAGCCCATTCTATCTTTAGTTATGATTCTTTCTCTCACACTTACTGCGCATGCTCACCAATCCTTCTCACACCTGCTGCGGAGTATCACCAATCACTCTCACAGTTACTGCGGAGCTCAGTCAGCGATGACGCGTCCCTTCTATTATTAGATATGACATCACTACTTTACTTTCTCATTCTCCGGCCCTATACTGTACTGCATGGTCCGTGCACACTTCAAGGTACTATATATACATATGACTCCTAGCGGTTTATTCTCCAGTTCTGATCATCTGGGATATCCGCTAGGTACAGTATTATTCTCTCTTCTTTCTTACTATACGCTAATATATCTGGGATATCCGCTAGTCTAAGCGCGATTGTCCTTTATTGTTTTAGCTCTTTTAGTTGTTCGGCTTCGACATAGCGTCGGCCTCACACTAAGCTCACACTTGTAGTAATAATACTACACTTTACTAGTCAGTAAGATAAAGAAAAAGAAAAAGAAAACAACAGAAAAAATGTGTTACGAGGTGCCAAAGCAAGTGCCTTGTAACATCACCCCCTCTTCATGCAATGTGTTGCCTGTGATGCTTTGTGGGGTCCCCTGACCCATCACCCCCCACCCTTTGCTTACTCCTCATAGGCCAGGAAGGGGAGGGTGTCCCATGTGGGGATGAAGCCATTGGGCATGCCCCCATCAAAGAACCAGGGGTGGTGAGGGGTGAGGCAGGGGAAGCCGGCTGTGTGTTGGGCCCAGTAGTAGGCCTCTTCCCTTGCCCAGGCCAGCTCCTCTTGGGCCAGGTGGTGGTGCTCCTCGAGGAAGTGGCTCTTGGTGCACCACACATAGTATGTGGGGTCGGAGTGGTCGATGGGGGTTGGAGTGGTTGATGGGGGTCGGAGTGGTCAATGGG
>QLPN01004874.1:6244-60783 GCA_003314395.1 Albatrellus ellisii | reverse complement strand
GGTGGAGGTGGGGCAGACCCATTGGAGAGGGCAAGGGCTACCAAGATGGCAGTGGCAGAGGTGTCCTCCTTGGTGAAAGGGAGGGGGGAGGCACAGAAGGTGGGGGAGGTGAGGAGGGAGAAGGAGGAAAGAGGGGAGGAGGGCACTGATGAGGGAGGGAGGGAGTGCATTGTTGGTGATGAATGGTTTGGATGCAGAGCGACTTCCTTAAGTATGGGTGAGAGGGGTGGTCAGGTGATCTCAGAATGTGAATAGATCTATTCCCAGGCTGCATAATGGTCTAGGCATGCTGGGTCTTCATTTGTGGAAGTTGTCTATTTCCTGTTGTGCATTCTTCAGATTTCCCTGTGGTTCCCATGTGTTGTCTGATTTGGGGTATCCTTTCCATTTGACATGATATTGGAGTTGTCCATTGTTCTGTACTCTAGATCCAAGAATAGTTTCCACTTTGAATTCAGTTTTGCCTTTGATTATTTCAGGGGGTGGTTTCATATAGTTAGGGCTGTGTTTGGGTGTTTCCTTGAAGGGTGTGAGAAGGGTAATGTGAAACACTGGGTGGATCTTCCATTTTGGTGGTAATTTGAGCTGGTAGTTGACAGGTCCGAGGACTTCCTTGATTAGGAATGGTCCAAACTGTTTTGGGGCTAATTTCATTTTCGGATATCAGAGTTTGAGGTTTTTTCCATCTAACCAAACTTGGTCACCTTCTTTATAAGTGTTGAAGGTTGTTCTGTGTTTGTTGTGGGAGTCTTTGGTGATATGATCTGTAAGCCTTTTCTTCTCTGATATTTTGTATGTGTTGAAGTTGATTTTGTGCTTCTGGGGCGTAGGTGGTAATTGGTTTAATTGTAAATCTGGGTTTGTATCCCATAAGTATTTTGAATGGTGATTTCTGGGTAGTGGAGTGAATGTGGTTATTATGGGAAAATTCGGCAAATGGAAGTAATTTGAGCCAGTTGGTTGGTGATTGATTTCCTAGAGCTTGGAGGTATTGTTCAATTTCTTGATTTATGTGTTGATGAGCATCATGCACACATAATGCCAGAAAACGACCATCAGTGACATCAGGCAAACACAGCAACATTAATGCACTGCACACGAAAATCATCCGCAGTCACTATAATTGTGCATTCATGCAGGCATTGGAAAACAATACCAGGTTGGCTGATGAGGGATAGGATGAATAGGCCAAGGCATGGTCTAGACCCACCAAAGTAACCATGGAGGCACAAGTCGCGAAGTCAGCATTTGGTGCAATTGGCGCTATTCCTCTTTTGCTCATCCACTATAGTATGATACTCTATTCGCTCACATACAGACTCCACTTCATTTCAAATATCCCTATGATCAACCCTACACTGTAAATTTTCTGTTGTGTTTTGTTGTGCTCCAGTCTTGGAGCTAGGCTTGTATTTAGATAGTGCATCATCTGTCGAAATGACCAGATTTCCCCCACCCTTGATTTGACTTCTTCTCCCATCTGAGTTGATAATCAAAAAGTGAGTATCAACATTCCCTCCATGTGTCTTATTATTGAGAAAAGTGTGTGTTCCCTGTAAGTCGCATTTATCATTGCATTGCATAGTGTTCTCCATTGTGTTCTCCATTGTGTGCTCCATTGCATTGTGCTGCATTGTGTTCTCTACTGCGTCACGTTTTGTTTCCACTACATTGGATTCTCTATCATGCTCTCTATTGCATCATTTTGCGTCCGTCTTATCACGTCATATCACTGGTTTGTTACCCAAGTCGCATTCCTCTTATAGCTCTAGTCAAGTTGCACTATCACGCTTATTGCCCTTAACTACTAATCCTCTCTACTTTGGTGTCTAGAGAACCTTACGGCTTGCACCCTCCAGCAATTGCTGTGGTTGTGGTTACTTTTCCCCTTCAGCCCAGCACAGTGCATATCAGTGTTCGGTTTCTCCATCTGATTGTGGGTGATAGGTGGTGGACATTGCTAGGGTTATACTTAGTGCTTTCCAGATTTCTTGGGTGACTTTAGAAGCGAATTGGGGTCCTCGGTCGGAGATGATTTTGGCTGGAAGGCCGAAACATTTCCATGCATGATCTAAGAATAATTGTGCAGTTTCAGAAGCAGTGATAGTTTTCTTGCATGGTGTGATAATGATAGCTTTTGAAAATTTATCCACAATGATGTTGATTGAGTCATCCATTTATTTCTGGAAGGTTGGTTATGAAGTCTGTGGTAATGTGTTGCCAAGGTTCTTGGGGAGTTTTGGTGGGAATAAGCGGTGCTTTGATAGGGTGAGTGTTATTTTTGGTAGATTGGCATGTTGCACATCCTTCTACATATGCTTTGATGAATAAGGACATTCCTGGCCACCAATAGTCTCTTTGAATGAGCTCATATGTTTTCCATCTTCCTGGGTGTCCAGCTGGGGTTGAGTCATGGTGAGTACGTATGACTTCTTTTTGAAGTTCCTTGTTATCTGGAACGTAAATTTTTCTGCAGAATAGAAGGAGCTCATCTTTGTAGTTCCATTCTTGGATGCTTTGTGTTAATTTCTGAGGTCCTAGGTTTTTTATGTTATGGAATGTTTCTTGGGACAATGTGTTGGTTTTGAGTTGTTCTATGATTTGTTGTCTAATGTTTTTTGATCGAGTGGGTGTTAGATGTCTTCCTGTCGCCTTTATCCAAGATACTTTTGGATTTAATACCGTGATGTTGGAGTTATCCAAAATTACCCCCTCCTCATGGTCTGGCCTCCTGGTCAGATGATCGGCTTTATTGAGGGTTCCAGGATGGTGGGAAATGGAAAAGTTAAAATGGGAGAGGAATAAACTCCAACAAGTTTGATGTCGATTAAGTTGTTTTGCTGTAGAGAAATATTCAAGATTCTTATGATCTGACCAAATGTCGACAGGGTGGGGACTGCCTTTGAGGTAGTGATGCCAAGTTTCCAGGGCGCAGATGATGGTGAGAAGTTCCTTGTCATAGATAACGTAATTATGTTCCGGTGGTGTCATTTGTTTGGATAAGTATGCAACTGGGTGCCAGTGGGAATCAGGGCCTTGATATGGCTCCATAGTCGAAATCTGATGCATCTGTTTTGAGTTTGAAAGGGGTGTTAAAGTCAGGTATCAATAGAATGGGGGTAGTTGTGAAAGCTGTCTCCAATTGTTCCAATGCAGTTTGTTGGGCGTCCGTCCAATTCCACAGTTCATCTTTTTGTGTTAATTCCATAAGGGGTTTGGTCATTTTAGCAAAATCTTTGATAAAACGTTGATAGAAGTTTCCAAACCCTAAAAATGATTGTACATCTTTGACCTTTTTTGGAATGGGCCATTTGGTAATGGCTGATAATTTTGTGGGATCCATGTGGACTTGATCATGGGAGATGATCATACCAAGGTATTCAATTGATTCCTTCTCAAAGAAGCATTTTTCTGGTTTCAGGAATAAATCTTCATTGATAAGGTGTTGGAGGACTTGGCAAACTAATTTTTGATGTTCAGATAGGTCATTTGAGAAGATGAGAATGTTGTCCATGTAAATGACAACATGACTGTTGACGATAAGATTGTCAAAGAGGGTGTTCATCATTGCTTGGAAGGTAGCTGGGGAATTTTGGAGGCCAAAGAACATTACGGTAGGTTCCCATAGTTTTCTGTCGGCTATAAATGTGGCTTTATGTTCATCACCTTCTTTAATGCAGACGTTGTTATATCCCCATCTCAGATTGAGTTTGGTAAATATTGTAGTGCCTTTGAGTTTGTCGATAAGTTCTGGGATTAATGGTAATGGACATTTGTTGGCGATGGTCCTTTCATTTAGTCTTTGATAATCCTGACAAGGACATAATTTCCCATCCTTTTTTCCAATGAAGAAAAATGGAGCTGCCCATGGAGAGTTTGATGGACAGATGTACCCCTTTTTGCTATTTTCGGAGATGAACATGTGAAGGGCTTCTCATTGTTTATTGTTGATGGGATAAGCCTTTCCTGTGTAGGGTTCCATTCCTGGTTTTAGATCTATGGCATGATCCCATGGTCTTCATTTGGGTAACTGGGTAGAGGCTTCTTCATTAAAGACTTTTCCTAGATCATGATATTGCATGGGAACTAGGTCCATCCCTGTTCCATTGCATTGATTATTCATTGCAATTTGTGTGGATAATGTAGTGCGAAAAAGATTTAATCTGTCAATTGTCTATTGATTTTCTAGGTATATTTGATTGTCTTCTTCAGAAAATGATGGACTAGAAATTGAGGTTTGATGACATTCTGATGGACATCGTGAGAATGATACTGTGTCTTGGGTCCAATCTATATTAGGATTGTGTTGGCGTAACCAGTCTGTTCCTAGTATGATGTCTTCTTTTCCTAGATCGGTGATATAGAATTGGTTTGTTTCTATATGGGGTTTAATATTTGCTTTCTTGATTTTGAGGGTGATATTGCATGTGTGGGTGATATCGCCACCGATATTTTTTGTTCCATCAATATTTTTTACTGGTATTTGTTGTTTTAATTTCTGGGTTGGTAATTTGTGTAATTGTACGAAGTTCTGGTGGATTAGGATTCCCGTTGCTCCACTATTGATTAATGCTTTGGTGGCGACTTTCTGATTTCTTATGGAGATTTCGACAGGAATGTGAATGGATGGAGAACTATTGTATTTCAAGAATGATATGTACAGTTCATTGTCCGAATTTGAGTTCCTGCTCGCAATGTCCAATTTGTAATCAATTACTCCTTTGTCCATTGCTGACTTAGGAGTTCTTAAAAATTCTGAGTGATCTTAAAGAGATCTTGCATTTCCACTTTGTCTTTGTCGGATAATTTCATGAGGGCACAGGAAATGGTTATCATGGGGTCTTCTTCTATTTCATTTTCTTGGGTCCCCCTTATTGCATAAGTGGGTTTGGGTGTTTCATAGTTCTGGTCTCGTTTGACCTTGCATTCCCTACTGAAATGTCCTTTGATACCACATTTGAAACTGTGAGCGCAGGTTTGGGCAGGCTAAGAGAACCAGGACAATAGAGATGACATTGATCGACATTGAGACAGTATCTGCAGTGATGATAGTAGTCATGGGTGCAGTAGGCACCATGACACAGTAGAGATAGAGAGATGTCAGACTATGTAGAAGACGTCTGAGGAGCACGTATGGTAGAGGTCGTCTTATGTAGTGTTTGGGTAGGTAGGATTGAAGCGGAGATGGTGAGTGAGGAACAATGACTACCTAATGTGAGAGGGATGCGCATCGTCCCGGAAATGTGAGTGGAGTGAGAGTTGCTCGGTCTTGTAAGAAGTCCAAGGGGTAGTGGTTGTAAGTGTAGTACGTATGCAGTAGGTAAGGTGTATGTGTATTGCTTGTAGTACAGTGAAGGCAAACGAGAAATGGTTGTGCGCACTAATTTATGATTAACAGAAACAAGCTCCTTCTCATTCCTTCAGTCCTTTTCTTCTTCTGATATTCTTCCATTTCTAGTAAACCCAGCTCGTGTGAATAATTCCCTTTTGTATGTATCTTGAGAAAGGAAGTCTTCTGTAGCATGGATGGAGCATGGGTTTAATTTCCATATATGAGATTCTGTATCCCCTTTAAGTAGATCATCTGGGTATAGGAATTGTCTGCCTTGTCCAGATCTGATGCTGTTCTGGAAGTCATTGTTGTTTCTATTTTGATCTAACCTTATGGCGAGATTTTGCCATTCTTGTAAGGTTGTTGGTAATGTATCTCTGGTTGTCATGATGGTATCCCTGATGTCTTTTCTAAGACTGTTCTTAAATTTCTCAATGTTTGTTATATTGTTATAACCTGTGGTGTTGGTGATGGAATTGAATACTGTGATGTATTCTGATGTGGTGCCTTGCCCTTGGATTAGCCAATCCAGGTTGTTGTGTGATAACTCCCCTTCATTTGTTGGATAGAATTTTTTCTCGAATTGATCTTCAAATTGTTTCCATGTGATCATTGAAGGGGAAGTGGTGAGCTGATCAATGATTTGTCTGGCCCAGGCTCCAGCAACAGTTCCTTCTTTACAGAAAGATAATGCAAAGGCAATTTTATCTGTATCATTCTTGAAAGTTTTGGTAAAGAAATGGAGTTTAATTTTTCAGATAAAGTCTTTGGCTGTGGCTTCAGTTCCAGAAAACTTGGATGGCTTATTGAGTCGGGGTTCTTTAGAGGAGGTGGATGTTGTACTAGCCATTCTTGGTATAGATTGTTGAGTTCTTTTTGGGTCCGGGTGATTTGTTGTTGTCGTCTGATTAGTTGGGTCTGAAATTATAATTCTGGAGGTGATTCCTGGTTGAAAGATAGGGGTGGACAAGGTAACAGTTTCGTCCCCTGAAGTTGTCGCTTGAGGAGTAAAGAATGTTTCCACTTGAGGAAGTGATTCTGAAGTGTTGGTAGGGGTTCTGGGTTCTGGGGGCCCTGAGAAAGTTCTTGTGCAAGATTCTGGTCTTGATCTTGGGATAAGGCTCTGTCGGTATTCGGGGATCATGGGTAGTGTAGATATTCATTAGGGATATACTTCGATGTAATCATAGTCTGATGGGTTTGTGAGATCCCAGCAAACAATAACTTTGTTTTCATCAGGGTTGTCAAAGGCTTCATAGATCCACTGATTGTGTTTGTCGTAGAATGTAAACTTGTCTTCTTTATTGGTATACTGATTGAGTGGGACAGGAATGTGGTTTCCAAGGAGTTGTCTATGTTGTTGACAAACATCAGTATCTAATGAGATTTCTCAGTGGATATTTGCTGATAGAAGGGATGAGTCAGTAATTATTGGGTTCCCATTATGATAAGCTGTCTGGGGTTCTTGGTTTGTTTGGGTGAAATAGACAAGTTGGTTGTTGATGTAAAAGAGTTTGTTTGTGCTGTCATATTGGAGGTAATCGGGCCACAGGCAATCGGTTACGTCTAATGAGACGGCATTAGCTGGAAGAAGTTGTTGATGGTAATCTCTGTGGAGATTTGAAGCCGTAGTGGTGGTGCGTGCTTCCTAGAAGCATGTTTAGTTGTTAGGAGGAGTGAGGAGTCTTGTCAAAGTGCTAAGAGTGACCTATTGGATGGTCTTAGGGAATGTCTATAATATTGCTCCTGGTAACAAGGGTTTGGATTTGAGCTTGATGAACATAATAGATATTCCTGATGACTATGAAGATTGGGATTAACGATATAGTGATGAGGATTATTCAACCAATGACTATACGAGGATCCAGAGTGATGAGTGTAGGATGTCTTAGCGATGCTTAGTGACTTTAGAGATCTTAGACTTAGTTCTTAGAAAGAGTGAAGCAAGGTTGTAGCAAGCTTAGATCAAGTGCAGTATAAGGAGAATCCCTAGATTGCGAAGTTGACAAGACTGGGGTTTAAGACTGCCAGTCTGTCAACTACTTATACAAAATTGGAGATCTAAGTATAGTAAAGTTGCGCAGTAAAGTGCAGTAAGTAAACAAGAATGCGCAGTATAGCGCAGTAAGTATGCATCCATGTGATATAAGTGGCTCAGCCACAAGCGTGTAATGAACATGAGATAAACAAAGATAAATAAAGGCGAAAGTAGAGAGTTCTTGCTAATTGTATAGTAATAGTCCTTAGCAAGTAAATGTTATAATAAATAAAGAAAGATAAAAGAGAAAAGATAAGTCTTAGTATAGTACTTGGAGCTAAGCTCACACTTAAGTATATAAATACTTAAGTACTATATAAGAGAAAGGAAATAGGAGTCCTTACTAAGTAAAGTGGAGCTAAGCTCACACTTGTAGTAATAATACTACACTTTACTAGTAAGTAAGATAAAGAAAAAGAAAAAGAAAACAACAGAAAAAACATGTTATGAGGTGCTAAAGCAAGTGCCTCGTAACAGATAGGATGTATAGGCTGAGGCATGGTCCAGGTGTTGAGATCTGTGTGCATACAATACTTTTTGTTTGACTTCACTCGCACTACATGTACACTTTACATACAACATACATACAACCATTCTTCCCCTTGGACTCTCACTTTACTTCCAAGGACCTCCCCACTCCACACCACACTCTGTACAACATGTGTTGCACCACTTTAGGCAGTCCTTGTTCTCCACACTTTACTCTCTGCCCAAACCACATTTGTGTACACTATATAAGATGGACTACTACTGTACAAACTCCTCAGACGTCTTACATGTTGTCTGAGTGAGTACTCTCCTACCTCCACCTTATCCTTCTCTCACCTTACCTGCAGCATCTCTTACCATTACTGCACCATGGCACATGCTGTGCTCATGACATCTTACACTGCTGCAGATACTATGCTTATCATATTGTCAATCAATCTTATCTCTGTTGTCTCCCATATCCTGTGTGTACACCAGGCCCACCAGAGTAACCATGGAGTCATGAGTCGCAAAGTCAGCATTTGGTGTGATCAATGCTTTCCCTTTTTCACTCACCCTTTATAGTATGATACTTTATTTTGTTTGCATCCAGACTCCACCTCATTTCCAATTATCTCTATGATTGACCCTGTGTTGTAAATTTCCTGTTTTGATTCCCTCTCCTGTCTGAGTCAGAAGGCAAAAAGTGCTATTTGTCTATCCTCTCCCATGTCTACTAATTCCAAGAAAGTAATGTGCACCTTGTAGGTTGCATTTATACTTGTCTTGTGTCTGCATTGTGTTTCATTTGTGTTGTGTTCTCTTCTGCATTGCATTGCAATTGCAATATTTTTGCTTTGCTTTGCACCTACTTCTGCATTGTCATTGTTGTGATTACTGTGTCACATCCTTGTTATATCTCCCTTTTGTCACCTAGTCATGTCACATTATTGCATTTATTATGCATAACTACTAATTCCCTCTACTTTGGTGTCTAGAGGATCTTATGACTTGCACCCTTCAGCAATTGTTGTGGTTGTGATTGTAGATTTTGCTATCACCCTACCACAGCACATATCATATTGGAGCCCACTGCAATGGGCTGCAAGTCAAGATTACATCTAGATACCACTACAACCTTTGTTCATGACAATGTACAAGCTTGCCAACTATTGAAGTGCTCCAAGATGAACTTGAGCAACTTGTTAGCTTGTCACACAATTCACCACCTTCCATACATTCTCTGCTCACAGACAAGGAGCTAACCATTACCCCATGTACTGTTGACATGTGTTTTTGCTCTTTGCTCCAGTACCTGCTCCCCACACTTATTTACATAAGCATGGTCTGTGCACTGCTCTCTTACATATATAGGCATCTGATTAGGGACACTGATCTTCAGTTGATTACTTACATCTTCTCCCTCACTGTGCTTGCATACACACTTACTACTCTACATCTGCACAATGCCAGTGTTATAACATCTCTTTCTCTCTGGGCTTTTGCCCCATGTGTTTGCACCCACCCTCTTGCCTCCTTGAATGGAGTGCCTCAGTCTCAGGTGACTGCCATGCTGAACCTCTGTGCTTTAACATGTGCTTCATCTCCTGTAGACTCATCATTCTTCTCAGTGTCCAGTGTTTTATCATCACCCTCATCCCCTATCTCAACTATCACCCTAACCCCATCCCACCAAACCAATCACATATCCCTTCTGCATACCCCACCCCATATCACACCAATGGTGACTCAGCACATGATGCCCACACAAGGTGACAGAAGTGCCCTGAAATTTGACCCAAAGCACCCCTGTGACCTCTGACAATATCTTGAGGATCTCAAATTCCACTTCAATCTCACTCAAATTCAAGACAACCAAATGCATAAAATTCACACTTGATGCTATGTTGACATAGATGTCCAGGACCTCTGGATGATACTGCCCATGTACAAAGATACTACAAAAACATATGAAGACTTTAAAGTGGATATTTATGAACAATACCCTGGGTCTGAGGTCACTCAGAAGTTGACCCACATAGATCAATCCTTTCTAATACAAGAGGCAGACTCTTGGGTATGCAGTTGCTAGGTGATTTCACTGACTATCACTGCCAGTTCATAGTCATTGTGGGTTTCCTGTGGAGCATGTTGGAGTTTATAGTGATATGTGACAGTGAATGCACAACTGGGCAACTGGGCAACTGTAAAAACATGACTTGGTAACTGTGCCACATTGACCCCTTGTGGGACTCAGGGATGATATGGACAGACCTGTTACTTATAGAAAGTTTTCCTTGCATAGTTTTCTTTCTCCTCAGTCTTCTATGAAGAGACTGAGGTCAGTACTTACTCCTACATTGTTTGCATTTATGATTTCTCACTATTTCCTCCTGTAGAATATATTCTCTTCTTTCTACAGTCAGCTGTACTCTTTTCCAAGCAACATCCTTCAAGAGATTATGAGACCTGAGGTCTATTGAATCTGAGCAAGCACCACCTTGGAGACAAATTCACACCCTGCACTTCACACACCATGTCAGCAGCAGCCTTGACAAGCAAGACTCCTGTGAGCACAGGAATGAGCAGACACCTAGGATGAGGGACAGGAAGATTGTGATTGCTGCAAGAGTATGGTAAGTGGCATGGCAGTAGAGGCCACAGAGTGGTGAGAGAATGCTGCAGGACTAGATAAGTATGTGGTAGAGACTATGTGGGGATGTACTCACTTAGACATTGTAAGAATGTCTAAGGAGACTGTGTGAGTGGGGATGTGTCTTATGTAGTGTATGTGGGATAGAGTTCAAGTGGAGTGTACATGTGTGTAGTAAGAATGTGGTAAAGGAGATGTATGTGGGTGAAGTAAGTAAGATAAGATGTAGATTGAGTGATGTAATAAATATGTGCATTAAGTGTGTGGCAGGTTGGCTGAATGAAATGTGTAAATCTCTAACAACTCCCACACCAGTGACTGGAAGCACCACCACAATGGCAGGTGCCATGGTGAGCTCAAATGTGAAAGCTTCAAGCAAGCTCTACAACATACCTTTTCTTGCAACAAAACAGTGAAATTTTCACCTTCTGGAAATTTTGTGTCAAACTGGTTCTTCAAGTGCACAAACTCTGGCCTATCATCAGTGGTTCCAATAAGGCTCCAGCCAACACATCACCTGACTATGATGACTGGGTCAATCATGACTGTGATGCACATGTGCAAATCATGTTGACACTCAGCGATGAGCCTCTCAACACCATGCTATATGTGACAACAGCAAAAGATGCTTGGGAGATGCTGATGATGCTATGAAGGGAAAGGGGAACAGAAAATAGCCTACTTGATCAGTGAGCTATTCTGCAGTGCTCTTTCTGATGATACCCCCTTGAACCACAAATTAATGCAATGGTGCACACCACACACACACTCCTCCCTCAGGCAGCAACTTGATGAAAAACTCATTGCTGTCACCATTGTCATCTCACTCCCTCCATCCTATGACACACTTAAAATGATCCTCACCACCATAAAGGTGACTGATCTCAACATTGAGAACATTCATTTGCAAGTTGCACTTGAGGAGCAACACCAAAATCATGCTACAGATTCCACAGGTGCATTTGCAGCATGCCTCAAAGGCAAAACTAAAGGCAAAGGCAAAGGACCTGCAATGTCAGATGAGGAGCAACATGCAAAGCACAAGGCAAAAGGATTTTGTATGCACTGCAAAATCCACAGCCACAAAGTCAAAGATTGTCACAAGCTCAAAGCTGAAAAGGGCACCATGACACTGCACATCACTACAAACAGCACAGCACTACATGCTCAAATGCATGATGAAGACAATAATGATGATGTGTCATTCAATCTCTTCAAAGTTGCTGAAAAACTTGCACAACATGATGATCTCACAGCTTACTTGCTCATTGACTCTGGCACCAGTCACCCTATGAGCTCCAACTGCAACTGGTTCCATCTCTCCCATCCATTCACTATGCTGTGCAAAGTCTGGCTAGGAAATAACAGCTACATTCTGTACATGCATGCTAGGGCAGGCAATAGTCAAGCAGCTGTGTATTATCACAAACAGGAAAGATATCCCCAAAGAGGAGAAGGTGCAGGCATCTGCAGCAGATAGTAAGTGGTTGCAATCACAGTAGGGTGATGCAACATGGTTCAAGTGTGCTGCAGGATAGTGGTAAGAGAGTGAGAAGATGGGCTAGAGAGGAGTACTCACTCAGACACAGAGGGAGATGTCTGAGGAGTGGTAAAGTAGCATGTCCATCTTATATAGTAAATGTATGTAGAGTTGAAGTGTTGGAATTCACCACAGTATTCATTCAGCTCCTCTATACTTACATTGTTACACATCTCTATTATGTTCTTCTGATGCACATTCTACATCACTTACATCACTTACAACCACATTCCTACACCACAATCAACAAACCCATGTTTCATACTCTGCCTGAACCTAGTTCAGTGGACACTACATATACTTGTGCCCCCACTTCTAACCACTCTAAGGGTGTCTTACAGAATGCCTTACCATGTCTTCTCACTCTGTGGCTTAGCCTGCACCACATTCTACTTCCTCCTTGCCATCCTCAATACCACACTTTTCTTGTTCTTCTCCATTGTCAGGCCGCTATTATTTCCCCTATTTTTCTCTTCATTTTTCTCTATTTTCTTATGTCTCTACTGTTGTAGATCTTATAATCACTCCTGATCTATCGAAGCGATTCCCACGGTCACGTACTCTTTCTTTTCGTCTTTATCGGCCGATGACGCGTATGTCGTCCGATCTCCGATCGGCCCGTTCTATCTTTAGTTATGAATCTCTTTCTCACACTTACTGCGCATGCTCACCAATCCTTCTCACACCTGCTGCAGAGTATCACCAATCACTCCCACAGTTACTGCGGAGCTCAGTCAGCGATGACGCGTCCCCTCTATTATTAGATATGACATCACTACTTTACTTTCTCATTCTCCGGCCCTATACTGTACTGCATGGTCCGTGCATGTTCTAGGGTACTATATATACATAAGACTCCTAGCGGTTTATTCTCCAGTTCTGATCATCTGGGATATCCACTAGGTACAGTACTCTTCTCTCTCTCTTTACTTACTATACACTAATACATCTGGGATATCCGCTAGTTGAAGCGCGATTGTCCTTTTGTTTAACTTTCCTCAGTTGTTCGGCTTCAACAAAGCGTCGGCCTCACATCCATTGGCTCATTCCTGTGCAGACATGAAGCAGAGTGTAAGTGAAAGAATACAATGATTACCATAAGAGGGGGGGAGACATGTCATCTTGGAAAGTGATGTGGAGTGGGTAGTCCATGGAAGTAAGGAAGTGAGACATGTGTACATGTGATAGGGTAAAGAGTACATGTGTGAGGAAAGGGAGTAAGCCAAATGAAATATAGTATACCACAGGGAAAACTAACACATTCTAGCTGAGGGTGCTGACAACATCTACACAAAGATGCATGCCAACAAGAAATAGAACCAGCTATCCTGCAGGACATACTCTATGTCCCTGACCTCCATGGCAATCTCCTATTGACCTCCACACTCATGAAATGTGGTGTACATGTCCAATTCAATGGGGATATGTGTAAGATTGAATGCAACCCTGAATACTCTAGACTCTAGCCTATCACCTGGCTAAAGCTGAACACTATTGAAGATCCTATGTCAAAAGCATAATTTGATACAATGCTCTGCCTGTTGTGTCAAATGTGTCTTCTGTTGTGTGAATTTATGAGCCTTTGTGAGTGATCACAAATGGTCACATTTCATTGCACTGTGCACACCATCACTCACCTTCTGAACAATATGCTATATTGACCTTGTCATGATGAGGTCAATATCCACTTCCTCTCCTTTGTTCCATTTGTTTGCACAGGAATGAGCCAACACTGATGAGAAGGAGGAGGAGAGTGTTGATTGCAGCAGAGACATAGTAGAAAGCAGTGTGGGCTGAGCCACAGAGTGGGAGGACATACTGTAGGATGCCTTAGAGTGGTTAGAAGTGGGGGCACAAGTATATGTAGTGTCTGCTGAACTAGGTTCAGGCAGAGTATGAAATGTGGGTTTGTTGATCATGGTGTAGGAACATGGTTGTAAGTGATGTAAGTGATGTAGAATGTGTGTCAGAAGAACATAATAGAGACATGTAACAATGTAAGTATAGAGGAGCTGAACAAATACCATGGTGAATTTTAACACCATTTACAGTACAATAGGCTTATTGTTCTTCTGTCATCATCACCACACAATTGTATTACACTCCTCACTGTCTTTTGTCTCCTTATTCTCTGCACTATTGTATTCTGACTTATTGTTCTTTTCACTATATAAGTCATCTCACATATGCTATCTCACTTCAGCTTTTTTTCTATTGCTGAAGTGAGTATTATCTTACATCTCATTTTGTTGTCAACTCACCACATACACAGGTTTCTCCAAGCAGGGTGCAACAGCATGGGTGACATGTTTTGTGAAGCCTTGTTAGGGCAGTCACACAACCAGCAAGTAAAACACCCTCTGGGGTCTAGAAGATACTTGTGTTCTTCAGGTGTCAATTTAGCAATACATATTGTGGTTATGTGATTGACATCCATCACATTTGGATTGCATGGTACCTGCATGGTTACAGGTGTGGTGACAGGCATACTGGCAGATGTGAGGCAGAACGCATGATGTTGACCATTGAGCTGGGCAGTGATTATAGCCCATTTGTTGAATGTAGCTGGCATGGGGGACATCACATAGATGTTCAGCAATTCTCTATTCAAGCCATTTTTATAGTGAGAAATAAGAGTGTTATCATCTTTGACTTCTGCATCTGAAGCTAAAAGGTGAAAATGTGCCATATATGCATCAGCAGAGTACATCTTCTGCTTAGAAATTCTGTAATTCCATTGAAGCACATAGTTTCCATTGTAAATCTTTGAAGGCAATGTCTGTTGAAGATCCTTGTGCATACTACCACTCTTTCATTCAGCTTTCCCTCCTTTGCATGTCACACATACTACTTACATATACATATTATGTACAATGCCACACACCTCCTTCTTGTCCTCAGACTATGTACACCTCCAAGAACACTCACACCCCACTTACCTCTCCAGGATGACACACATCCCTCCTCCTTATAGTAGCTGTTGTATTCTATCACATACACTCTGCTACAACTTTACTTCCACTATACTATATAAGATGGACTCTACTATACGAACTCCTCAGATGTCTTACTATCAGTCTGAGTAAGTATCTCCCTCATTCCATCCTTATACTCTCTTACCACTTCCCTGCAGTGTATCTGAATGATGTTGCCTTGCCTTACTGTGCTTGCAACCTCTTACCACTCTGCTGCAGACATGTGTCTGTCACTTGCCCTAACCTTGTTAGGGTTCTCCTATTTGTTATCACTAGTTTATATCATCATTGCGGCTGTATCCAATTTCCTGCATGTACAATGTCTAGTGCTAACTTTAACTCAGCAAAGGTTGGCAGGTTGTTTGACATAATCTTGGTTTTGACAATTGTTGCACCATGTGAGAGCTGTACCTTCATTCATGAAAGATAGGACAGTGGTACCTGTCAGGCATCGATTTATTGGCACATTTATCTCTTTATTCATTTTCATTTCTTTTATGTTTTCCTTTGATTATGATTAGATTAGATCATCTCATCTTCCATCTTATCTGATCTACATCTAATCATTTCTACTTACATTCCTTTGGCCTAGACTATGAGGTCATAGCATGCGCCTTTGGCATGTTCCATACTTACTGCAGTATTGTACTGTAGCAGTCTGCCCTAGAGTAGTGGTGCTGGTCCGTGCACCTTCTCTTAGAGTATATAGATAGCTGTAGTATAGTGAATATACTCCAGCTAGTTATGGCTGGATTTCCTCTTCTATTGAGTGATCATTAGTTGAGTGTGCCCAGTCTCCCACCTTCAGGGATATATGCAGACTCCGGTCTCATAGTACCTCCATTAAAGGCCTTAGGGTTGTTGACTTTGATGACCAGTTTGGTATGGTCCAACATCATGGCAGGGTTTGGGGGTTGAGGTGGTGCAATGATAGGGGGATGAATGATGTAGAAGAGGTTGAAAGAGTTAGCATCTTGACAATGGTGGTCCAGAAAGTTTATGTACTGGTAATTTGATTTGTGTAACCTCAGTACTCCTGGGTTCTTGTGTATATGAATAGAGTTTTGATGAGCTCCTGGAAAGACAGTACTCATGACTGCAAGTATATGCAAGAAGGAGAGAGATAGAACATCCAGTAAACTGCTGCTCATAGTCACACAAGAGTGAGGGAGAGAGAATATCAGAAGTGTTATTCAAAAGAAGTACAAGACATCTGCTAGAAGTATAAACTGATAGTGTGCACAGACCAGGTAGGAACTAGTGGCTGAGAGTGTGACACAGTATAGTGGCATGAGAAAGTTTCAATGAGATTGTGGGATGGTGGTTCATCATCATCCAGGCTAGAAGTGTCAATATATTGGTTGGTACCCAATATTCTCCACAGTTGTCACCCTAGGTATTCAAGAGTGTGACCTCAGTAGACCACCACATCACATTTGTGTGAGAACTGGAAGTCTGGATGGAGAAGTACAGGGATTGGTGGAGCCACAGTGACAGCTACACTAGGAGTAATAGGTAGCTTAGTCTAATGTTACAATCTAGTATGCTGGATGGGCAGCTATGACTGTTCTGGGTCAGATAAGAGACTCAGAGTGTAGCACACTGCTGATAATACAACCAATAGAGATTGAAAGTGACAAGAACAAGAGACTGTAAGATACAGGAGACTAAGCTAAGGTATAGCATGTCACATCCCTCCTGTATAAATATGTACAACCCTCAGTTCTGGAATATTCTGTTAGGGTAAATATAGTACAAGCTGTGAATGGAATGTTCTAGATATACTGCACATGGATTCGTAAGATGATGGAAGCTGCTGCGATGCAGTAAACTAGTAGGTGTAAGAAAAAAAGGAAATCGTAACACGAATGGCACGTCGACCGAGGCCGTCCCGTCTCGGCTCCGCACGTCGGATAAGATAATCCGCCATTGGCTGAATGTTATTAATATCAAACTATACACAGACTACCTACTGATAAGCAGGCTACCCTATAGGAGCAAAGCATTGCACGCCCTGACTGTTCATCGCACGTGGAAGGGCACGCCACACGACTAAACACACTTGCCAGACTGACTGGCACTGTTCTACAGGGTGAAACCGTTGACCTAAGCTAACGGCTATCCTGAGTCCCCCCCCCCCCCACACACACACACTACCTGTCGTAAAGGCATTTCCTCGGGTCGAAGCCCCCCTGATCCCCTAGTCTGGACTGCGGGTGACTCCTGTTACCTACCCCAAGCGTTCCACCAAAATATGTATCATAACGATACAATCAAAGCCTGCTGCTGTGGTTAAATTTGGCAGGAGACGGTAATGAGTACTACTTTATACGTCTCCAAGGTCTGTGCAGGAGACTGGGTAACGAGTTTGCGCTGTAACACCCTACCTATGGCAGCGAGAACGTCTGGTAATCGATGGCAATCCCACGGTGTCGTGAATCCACCCACTCAGGTGCTGGGTTTTGTATTGCTCATCTCATTTCCTGCCCACGTTCTTCTGGTTTATGGCAACTCACAACCCTTGTTCCAGAGTTGCTTTATTCTAGTCAGCAGATGATAAAGCAGCTTGAGATGTATCATCGTGTTACAGTGTTCGATACAGCCTGTCCGAAGCGCACCGCCGTGATGATACAGGCGTACAAAGTGATATGCCTACCATGTTATTGTCTCCCCCGTGAGTTCGAAGAAATTACCAGAGTGCTCGGACGTGACGTTAACGACGAACTTGAGCATCTGTGATACGCTCTCATCCGGCTCCAGAGCAGCGCTCTCAGTGCCCATATCTGTTTTCACCCAGCCAGGATTAATCACAAGCGAGATCAAATCGGGTCGCTCCTTCGCTTGTTTATACGTCTAAAGATTGTAGTGAGTCAGTGTCGCTTGATTCTATGGTCCGAGTTGCACAACAGAAAGTGCAGTGTGTCTCACCAGCATATTGAGAGCCGTCTTTGAGATACTATACGACGTGTTCAGTTTTCCCAAGTCGAGACCAATGCTTCCAAACACGCTCGACACATTCATAATGACTTTGCGCCTGCTCTTCTCGAGGAAGGGAAGATATGCCTGTGAGAGGAGTGCCGGCCCTATGACGTTCACTTGAAAGCTGCGTATGAGAGATATTTCTGTCACGCTGAAGGCGGGGTCTTGCCAATTTCCTTCGAGCTAGACATTGTGAATTGACAATATGACTTCATTGATCTGATTCGTTACTGTAAGCTTGTGGAATGAGGAGACTGACCACCGCTGCGTTATTGATAAGGTAGTCCAGCCCATGTGGTTCTAGGATGTCTTTCGTCGCTTTGACGGAGGCTGTTATCGAGGCTGAATCGCTCACGTCGAGCTCAATGATATGGAGAACGCCCTGCGCGGAGGACTTGAGGGATTGGAGTTTCGATGCGGCGTCGGGCTTTCTGCACGTCGCTATGACAATGTTAGCGGGGGATCTCAATAACTGTCTGACCATCTCCAACCCAATCCCCCGACTTGTTCTGTTCACAGTCTGTCAGTCACAGGCCCACAGTGCCGCATTGCTACGGTGATACTGACCCAGTTATTAGCCACGTATTAGTTTCAGACATTGCAGAATGTCACTGTTACCGTATCGAGAGGTGAAAATGGAACGGAAAGTTGTGGAGACATTGGCCGTTATTTATGCTTGATCCACTTGGTTGCTTACAGGATACATAGATGTTTCTGTAATACTGATCACCATGTCAACAGATGACTGATTGCGGAGAACCCTCGGTCTTATAGACTTGCTTCCAAAATTAGATTACAGCAGGAACCAATCAAAGACGGAGTCAATAGCACATCCACAACAGGAATCAGTAAAAAAGGAGACTTAAACCATACCCGAGCCATCTGAATCATCATGACCTGTAAGGTTCCAGTCCCGTTCTCGACATTCTAGAGGGTGTCCTTCAAACACCACAATTTGGAGGATACCAAGTGGAGTGAGAAAGTGGAGATGAAAGAAGTCATCAGGTATGCTTGCAGGACACCCTCTACTAGTGTAAAAACCTGTTGCATTGCAACATTGAATTATAAGGCATCATCTGTGAAAGTATACATAGTTTATTGCAACAGAAAATAGTACTCTATCTATCTACAGACCAAGTCCAATTTACAGACCAACCTCAACTTACAGACCCATTCCAATTATCTCTCCAGCTGACACATTGCCTTATCTATCTACAGACCAATTCCAATTGCCTCTCCAGCTATAAAGTAAAGACCTATTGCATTGCAACATTAACTGAATGAGACATAGTTAATTAAGTTGCAACATTCCTCACCAATATCCCTGCCCTGTCCCTGTCCCCATCCCTAGTGATCATCACTGGCTATCACCCATGAAAACCAATACCCATAGCAATGATGGCATGTGGGAGTGTTGTAGATTACAAATAGATAGAAGGACAAAAAAAACATCCCTTAGACTGTGAAAAGACAAAGCAGAACAGAAACATCAACTGTATGGTTACTATTGTAGACTGGAAAACCAATAGACCCATACCCATACCCATACTCATACTCATACCCAGGCATACCCATTGACAAAGTTGTGCAGGTGCATTGTACTGGCAATGATCACTACTCATACATGTCCCTGTCCATCAACCCAGGAACACTGGACCTGTGTGAGAGGAAAGTAAAAGAGAAAATATGGTAATCAAGACTGCCAAAGCATTTAAGTGTAGATGCATAAAAATAGAAGAAAAACCAACATGATTGTATAGCCAAAGTATGCAGCTTACTTGCAGGCACAACAATACTCATGGGTACAGTAGCATGATTCAATAAATACAGAAAAAAACATAGCCTGAACATCCTGTCTAACATGTTATTGTTTAAAGAGATGATATGAATAGAACTAACCAAGTGGTTTGCAAAATGTCAAGATGGAGTAAACACCTGTTGCATTGAAATCAAGTTGTGGCATGAGAGGTGAGTGCATGTTGTATTTGCAGGTGAGAAGAAATTGGAATTGGATGAATGCAGCCACTGCTGACTGCTTGCCATACACTGTGAGTGCAGGCTTGGGCAGGCTAAGAGAACCAGGATGATTGAGATTACATTGAGAGTCAACGAGGTAACATCTGCAGCAGTAAAGATAGTCATGGATACAACAAGTACCATGACGCGATAGAGTAGAGAGTCAGACAATGTGAAAGACGTCTGAGAGTAGGTAATGAACCTGCAGCAGTAAAGATAGTCATGGATACGACAAGTACCATGACGCGATAGAGTAGAGAGCTGCAGATGGAGTGAGAAGGAAAAATAGGACACGGGTAGAGTGGTACTCACTCAGACAATGTGAAAGATGTCTGAGGAGCTCGTAGTAATGGTGTTCATCTTATGTAGTAAAGTAGAGTAAAGTTGGGGTGGAGATGGTAAGGTGAAGGATCAACAACTACCGTAGTGGGAGGGACGCGCGTTGTCCTGGAGTATGGAGTGGAGTGCGAGTGGGTGTACATGTGTGTTGGTAAGTGTGCTAAGTGGAGTGTACGTATGTGTGGGTGCGAGATTTCAACATACACCACTTTCAGTAACCCCCATGCTCATTGTGTGTGAACATTGTCAGAGGTGATGATGGTAGATGGTTGGGTGCCAGAATGCATGGATATTACTGCTTTTGCTATCTTGTTGTTGTCCTTCCAATGCTGCATGTCTTCCTCATTCATGATGATGATGATGATGATGAGTCTGCCTTTGACCTCTTTGGCAGATATTGAAGGGATGATGATATGGTGTACCAGACACCCATGATAATGGAAGCTGACTTCACCATGTTAGCCCATTGGTGGTAGTGATCTGAGTTCTCCAGTGTGATGCTGATTTTAGGGACAGATACCAAAGATGATGAGTGAGTGAGTTGGAGAATAGTAAAGAAGAGTATGATGTGAGGAGACTGAGTAAGGGTTGTAATCCTGAGTATGAGTGAGGAGAGTATAGTACTGCATATGACCTGGGCAGGGCCCATAACCTGATGACAACAGGCCATGTGTGGAGGAGAACTGAAAGAGTTCTTATTGTTGTTGATGTAAGTAGTAAGTATTTATAGTACATAACATACTGCATGGACCATGAAAAGTATAGTACAAGAACATGTGTATCTGTGTATGTGCACATATAGTACATAGAGACAAAAAGGGAAGGAAGTGTGTAGTCAGCATACTCTTTATCATCAACACACATGTGACACAGCACCCCACCTACTCATACCACAAGCAGGCACAGTTTGTTTGATGGCACCAGGTGCATGATTTGGTCACCTGTGCTGCATTAAGTATTGCAAAAGGTGTACAATGTGTTCACTTACCCACTGTGTTGGCCCCACATTGGTCTGCTTCCTGTTATGAGGCACTTGCTTTGGCACCTCATAACAGTTTTCTTTTCTTTTTTTCTTTTTTCCTTTTCTTATATTTTACTTACTATAAGTGTAGTATTAACTACAGCAGTGAGCTTAGCTCCTACTTATAGTAAGGACTCATTTCTTTTCTCTTTATAGTACTTAAGTATTTACATACTTAAGTGTGAGCTTAGCTCCAAGTACTATAAAGACTTATCCTTTCATTTCTATCTTTATTTATTTATTATAACATTTACTTGCTAAGGACTATTACTATACAATTAGCAAGGACTCCTCTTTCTTGCCTTTGTTTGTACTTGTTTACCTCTTGTTCATTTTGTGCTAGTGGCTGAGCCACTTACTATAATCATAGATGCATCTTAGGTCATGTGACTTTGTTGATTGCTGCACAATCATCATTGATCCATGAACCTTATTCACTTGTACTATCTTTAGAACTCCTGTTTTGTATAAGTAGTTGAAAGACTAGCAGTCTTAAACCCCAGTCTTGTCAACTTTGCAATCTAGGGATTCTCCTACACTGCACTTGACCAAAGCTCACAACAAACTCACTTCATTCTAAGAACTAAGTCTAAGATCTCTAAGTCACTCTAAGCATCACTAAGACATCCTAAACTCATCACTCTGGATCCTCATTTAGTCATCAGCAGTATCATCCTCATCACTATCTTGTTGATCCCTCTCTTCATTGTCATCAGGAATGGTTACTATGCTTATCAAGTACATATCTACTACCTTGTTACCAGGGGTATCATCATATCAGACTTCCCTAAGACTGTCCAATAGGCTGCTCTTAGCACTTCCACCCATGTCACTGTGTAGTGACTATGTCTGTTGTTGTTGTCTCTGTCCATGTGTGTTTTGTGGGGTGGGGCATCCTCCAATCCACACTCCACTGCCATCAACACAGCTGTTCCCATGGAGGCCACCAACTCATCCTTGCTCTCATCACTGGCCTCTTGGCTGTCCTCATCAGCTGCACACCAGTCAGCTTTGTCCAATTCTGCCTCTTCCTGCACCATGTGGTTGGCATGCTCCCATTCCTCAGTCATGTGCTGCTCAGCCTTATTGCATTCTGCCTGCTTGTGTGCCTCACATTCTGCCAGTTCCTGTGTGGCATGTTCTACCCATTCCTGTGCCTCATGCTCAGCCAGCTCCTGCACCTCCCATTCCATGTGCTCCTGTGTCTCATGCTCCTCATGTTCCCATTCTGCAGCTTCTTCATACTCTGACTCAAGCTCAAACATGTCATTGGCCACTCAAGTGTATTCCTTGACCTGCACTGGTGGGAGGAATTCCCACACCCACCCCAGCCAGCTCACATGGGCCACAGGTGCAATGACATTGTGGACACCTTATATGAAGAATGCTGCATTGGCTTCCATGCTGCCACACTGCTGGTGATGTTCCTGTGCAGCCAAGGTTAGTGTTGACTGCCACAGTGTACACCTGTGCTATGCACCAAGAGGCACATGGCACCCACCATCCACATCTGATACATCTCCTCAGTGAGTCCTTCACCTTGCAGTCACTCATTGAGCATTGTGTGCATGCATGCTCAAATGTGCACTAGTGTGTGGTCAGAGGAGGTAGCAGCAAGGGACAGGGCATGCAACATGTTGATGACAGTATTGATGAAGCTTAAGTGGTGGCAGTTCCTTTATCATGTTCTACAGTTTAGGGCAGGAGTGACTGCACCTTCCCAATTGCTGCAGCTCTTTTCACCCTCCCTCCACACTTCTCACTCTATTTTGCTTTTCTGTTTTTCTTCTTTCCACTCCATGTCTCAAAAACTCCCCCCCTCAAAAAGAAAAAAAAACCCCTCTTTTTCCTCTTTCTTTGATCCTTTTACTCTCACTGTCTCTTCCCAGATTGTCACTATATTTCACCTTTCCACAATTTCACCTTTCCATGTTCCATCTCCCCACTCTATGCTACCTTTCTGTTTGCCCATCCTTCTCTCTTGCCTTCTCTGTAACACCACCCACAAAAATAGCCTCTCCAAAAAAATCTTGCATCTTTTCTCTTCCTCCACTATCCTTTCCTTCACACCCTAATTTCACCCTCCTGTTCCTTCTGCTGCTCCAGTTTTGCCCTCCAGTTAGCTCATTCCCACCTTGTTCCTATGCTCATCTTCCATTGCATTATGTTGCACTCTGCCATTCTGCTTCCCCACTCAATTGCATTCTACCCCTGTCTCTGCATCAGCTCCCCTGCATTCAGCACTGATTATCCCCTACACACCTTATCCATGTCATGCCTTGCTGCACCTTGGAGAGTGTTTATATACCCACTTATCCACCCCCTGACACTCTGCCTTGTCCACTCATTCATTCACTCCACCTGCACCATCACCCCCACAAGTTGCCCCTTCTGGCTGTGTCTTGTGTCCAACTGCATTGACTGCAGACAGTCAAGATTTCAGTTGGGTGGAGATGATGAGCATCACATGCACATAACATCAGAAAACAACCATCAGCAACATCAGGCAAATACAGCAACATTAACACACCATGCAATAATCATCCAGTCACATCAATTGTGCATTCACTTTAACACTGGAGTAGAGGACTGGGTTTTGCCAACAAGGAACAGGACTGATAGGACATATAGGCTGAGGCATGGTCCAGGCTCACCAAAGGAACCATGGAGTTATGAGTCATGAAGTCAGCATTTGGTATGATTGATGCTTTCCCTTTTTTGCTCACCCTTTGTAGTATAATACTTTATTTTGTTTGCATCCAGACTCCACCTCATTTCCAATCATCTCTATGATTGACCCTGCATTGTAAATTTTCTGTTTTGATTTGTTGTGCTCCAGTCTTGGAGCTAGACTTGTATTTAGATGGTGCTAAGAGTGGCCTATTGGATGGTCTTAGGGAAGGTTTGTGATAACTATACCCTGGTAACAAGGTAGTTGGTGTGTGCTTGATAAGCATAGTAAATGTTCCTGATGACAATGAAGAGTGGGATCAACAAGATAGTGATGAGGATGATACTGCTGATGACTAAATGAGGATCCAGAGTGATGAGTTCAGGATGTCTTAGTGACATTTAGATGACTTAGAGATTTTAGACTTAGTTCTTAGGTAAAGCAAGTTTGTAGTGAGCTTTCAGGTCAAGCACAGTTTAAGGAAAATCCCTAGATTGCAAAGTTGACAAGACTGGGGTTTAATACCACCAGTCTTTCAACTACTTATACAAAAACAGGGTCCTAAAGATAGTACAAGTAAATAAGGTTCATGGATCAACAATGATTGCACAGCAATCAATGAAGTCACATGACCTAAGATGCATCCATAGAATAAAGTAAGTGGCTCAGCCATAAGCATGAAATGAACAAGAGATAAATGAAGATAGGATGAGATGAGTCCTTACTAATTGTATAGTAATAGTCCTTAGCAAGTAGATGTGAATAAATAATGAAAGATAACAGAAAATGAAGACACCTTATAGTACTTGGAGCTAAGCTCACACTTCTAGTATGTAAATACTAAAGTACTATAAGGGAAAGAGATAGAGTCTTTACTATAAGTATGAGCTAAGCTCAAGTTGTCATTAATACTACACTTATAGTAAGTAAGATAAAAGAAAAAGAAAAAGAAAGAAAAACATGCATTATGAGGTGCCAAAGCAAGTGCCTTGTAACATCACCTTTAGAGGAGAACAACAATGAGTCATTTGTCAGGACCAACAAATCAATGATGGACATCATCATGAATGCCTTGCAATCACAACTTATCCTGCCTCCTTAAGAGGACTTAATGGGAGCTGCCTTGGATCTAAGCCAAGGGATGAGGAGTCTCAGCCATAGAAGAAGGGGTGGAACCAGCTGTAACAAGCTGGGGTCTATTCACTAACTACAGCAACTACTTATAGCACTGAGGAACATGCACAGACCAGGTGCAGTACTCTAGGGTAGGCTAAGTAAGTAGGAAGTGCAGCAGGCCTGAGAATAGGTGCAGCACATGCACAGCATGCATGAGAACCACCATGAGGAAGTAGTAAGGACTGTAGATAAGATAGTGGATTAGATTAGATGAACAAGTGATAAGATGAAGGAGATCTAACATAATCATATCTAAAGAAAAACAATAAAGAGAAATAAAACAGCAGGAAATAAGGTCAGTGATAGGAGTCTG
Source organism: Albatrellus ellisii (assembly GCA_003314395.1). Taxonomy (NCBI): domain Eukaryota; kingdom Fungi; phylum Basidiomycota; class Agaricomycetes; order Russulales; family Albatrellaceae; genus Albatrellus; species Albatrellus ellisii. Next base: position 35,262 of record QLPN01004874.1, on the reverse strand, counting down.
ACACACAACAGGCTTTGCATAAACTGTGACAATTGGGGAAAACCACTGAAGAGAATTCCTCTAAATAGCAGCAAAAACATGGTACAATGAATATATGCTCATCAACTGCTACAAAAGAGGAATTAACAGTGACTTACTTCAACAAATTTACAACATCAATCCCCACCAAACACCTATTTGGAATGGCAGAGGATGACACAACAAACAGATAGGCATATGCAGGAATACCACCAACTCATGCAAACTAGGGGTCTACAATAGACTCCTAGATATACTCAGCAAGCCAATCTGCCAATGTCAACTTCTACCTACCAAAAACCCAGTAATGCACCTGTGCCAATGGACATTGATGGGACACAGGGAAGAAGAAGAGTCATATGTTTCAATTGTAGAGGAGAGGGACATATATCAAGGAATTGTCTGCAGAAGAAGCAGAATACCATGAGAGAGATTCATAAGAAAACCTGAAGGATGATGGCAGAGGACTTTGAAAAGATGATTCATGATGAAGGGGAGAGACAAAAGCAGCCAGGTTCTGCAGTGGATGGCCAGTAGATGTTGCTGGACCATCCTATAACAAGTTCTCAGTACTTACTCCAGATGATGGCACTGCTGACCATGCCAATGTATGTGACCCCTGTTATGAGGCACCTGCTTTGGCACCTTGTAATGGGTTTTCTTTCTCTTTTTGTTTCTTTCTTTTATCTTACTTACTAGTAGAGCATAGTTTTACTACAGCTGTGAGCATAGCTCCACTCTATCTAGTAAGGACTTCATCTTTATAGTACTACAGCATTTACATACTGCACTGTGAGTTTTACTCCAAGTACTATAAAGTGTCTTCATCTTTTTTCTTCCTTTTATTGATTATAATATTTACTTGCTAAGGACTATTACTATACAATTAGCAAGGACTCAACTTATCCTGTCTCTTGTTTACTTTTGTTTATCTCTCATTTTACTCATGCTTGTGGCTACATTACTTAGCTTACAATGGATGCATCTCAAATCACATGATCTCATTGATTGCCATGCAATCTTCATTGATCTGTGAACATCATTGTCTTGTACTATCTTTGGGACACCTCTTTTTGTATAAGTAGTTGAAAGCCTGGTGGTATTAAACCCCAGTCTTGTCAACTTCACAATCTAGGGATTCTCCTACACTGCACTTGACCTGAGCTCACTATCATCTCACTTCACCCTCCATGTTGAACTTTTGTGCATATTACTATATCTTTGTTCAGCTTCCTCTTCCTTTACCATATCATATGTACATATTATACCTACACTCACTACATCTCCATGGCTCCCACTTCCATCCATGCACAATCACACTCCACACCCTTCTCCAGGATGATGTATGTCCCTCCCACATATGGTAATTGTTGTACTTTATCACTATACACTCCACCCCAACTTTACCTACCAACACTATATAAGATGGACCTCTACACTACATCTCCTCAGACATCTTTCATATTGTCCGAGTGAGTACCACACTTCCCCATCTAATTCTACACTTCTCACATCCCTGCAGCTCTCTGCTACATTGTGTTGCCATACTGCATTCACAACTCTTCTCTATCACTGCAGCCATGCTAGCTGTCCTCTCCCCATGTGGGGATATGTCTTACTTGTTCTTTATCACAATAGCATCTGTTCTTGCCTGCCATAGCCTGCACATACACCCAGAACTAAGTCTAAGATCCCTAAGTCACTAAGCATTGCTGAGACATCCTAAACTCATCACACTGGATTCTTGTTTAGTCATTGGCAGTATCATCCTCATCACTATCTCATTGATCCCTCTCTTCATTGTCATCAGGAACATTTACCTTGCTTATCAAGCACATAACAATTACCTTGTTACCAGGGGTATAATGATCACCCACCTTCCCTAAGATCATCCAATAGGCCACTCTTAGCAACCCCATTGAGATATCTAACATCATTGCATCAGAGACAAAGACTGAAGCAAAAGAGACATTGAAGAGTATGCCCTCTCAGAAGGAAGAAAAGCACATAATCATGGGTATAAAGATGGAATTACCCATGATACACATAGAACTCAAGGTACCAGAGAGTGGACAAGTAGTAACAATTCAAGCACTGCTAGATTCAGGAGCAACCATGTGTCATATAAATGAAGAGTTTGTAAAAACAAATCATCTTAACACAAGGAAACTCCCCATATCTATACCAGTCTACAATGTTGATGTTATGAGGCACTTGCTTTGGCACCTCGTAACAACTTTCTTTTCCTTTTTTCTTTTCTCTCTTCTTATCTCACTTACTAAGTAGAGTGTAGTATTATTACTACAAGTGTGAACTTAGCTCCACTTTACTTAGTAAGGACTCATCTTTTCTTTCTCTATTATAGTACTTAAGTATTTACATACTTAAGTGTGAGCTTAGCTCCAAGTACTATACTAGACTTATCTTTTTCTCTTTATCTTTCTTTATTTATTTACATTGACTTGCTAAGGACTATTATTATACAATTAGCAAGGACTCCCCTTTCTCACTGTTGTTTATCCTTGTTTACCTTTGGTTCATTTTGCAATTGTGGCTGAGTCACATTACTTATAATATGGACATGACTTACTGTGCATTACTGTGCACTCATCATTGATTGATGAACTTTACTATATTTAGGACTCTAATTTTGTATAAGTAGTTGAAAGACTGGTGGTCTTAAACCCCAGTCTTGTCAACTTTGCAATCTAGGGATTCTCCTATACTGTGCTTGACCTAAGCTTGCTACAAACTTGCTTCACTCTAAGAACTAAGTCTAAGATCTCTAAGTCACTAAGTGTCACTAAGACATTCCTAAACTTGTCACTCTAGATCCTCATTTAGTCATTGGTGGTATCATCATTATCACTATCTTGTTGATCCCTCTCTTCATCATCATCAGGAACAGTTACTATGCTTATCAAGCACATATCAACTATCTTGTTACCAAGGATATTATCATATCAGACCTTCCCTAAGACCATCCAATAGGCTGCTCTTAGCACTTTGACAAGACTTGGAACTCCTCCTAACAAACAATCACACTTCTAGGAAGTGTGCACCCTCAATACAACTTCTACATCATCTAATCTCCCTGGAGATTATCACAACCAACTTCTTCCTGCCAACACTATCACATTAGACATAACCAATTGCTGGTGGCCCAATTATCTCCAATATGACAGCAGCAACAAACTCTTTTACATCAATAATCAACTTGTTTACTTCACTTGTACAAACCAGGAACCCCAAGTTGTATTCTCTAACAGACTACCAGTCACAACCAATGCCCCACTTCTCTCAGCAAATATCCATTGAGAAATTTCACTAGACACCAAAGTTTGCCATCAACATAGACAACTTCTCAAAAACCACAAACCAGTCACCCTTGATGAATACACCAACATCAAAGATGAACACACCTTCTACAACAAACACAACCAGTGGATATACGAGGAATATGCAGACAAACCAGATGAGAACCAAGTTATCATTTGCTGGGATCTCACAAACAAATTGGACTATCATTATGTCAAAGTATATCCCAGATGAGTATCTTCATTACCCATGATCCCAGAATACTGACAGAGTCTTATACCAAGATTGAGATCCAAATCTCACACAGGAACTCACTCAAACCCCCAAGACCATGAACACCCATCAACATTTCAGAAGACCTTCCTCAAGTGGAAACCTGCTTTACTCCTCAAGCAACAACTTCAGGAGATGAAACCATTACCATGTCCACCCCTTTCTTTCTTTCAAGAATCACCCCCTGAACTATGAGTTCAAACCCAATTGATCTGACATCAACAACAGATCACCCACACCCAAAGAGAACTCAACCAATTATATCAAGAATGGCTAACATGTCATCTGCTTCCTCCAAGGAACCCTGACTTAATAAGCCATTCAAGTTTTCTGGAACCAAATCCACTGCCAAAGACTTTATCTGAAAGGTTAAACTCCATTTCTTTACAAAGAATTTCAAAGATGATACAGACAAAATCACCTTTGCATTATCCTTTCACACAGAAGGAACAGTCACCAGAACATGGGCCAGACAAATCATCAATAAGCTCACCACATCCACTTCAACACTCACCCAACACTCACCTGGAAACAGTTTGAGGAACAATTTGGTGACAAATTCTACCCAAGTAATGAAGGGGAGTTATCACACAACTGTGAGGCTGACGCTATGTTGAAGCCAAACAACTGAAGAAAGAGCTAAAACAACAAATAGGATGATCACACTTAGACTAGTGGATATCCCAGATATATTAGTATATAGTAAAAGAAGAGAGAACTGGTACTGTACCTAGCAGATATCCCAGATGATCAGAACTGGGGAATAAACCACTAGGAGTCCTATGTATATATAGTACCCTGAAATGTGCACAGACCATGCAGTACAGTATAGGGCCAGAGAATGAGAAAGTAAAGTGATGATGTCATATCTAATAATAGAAGGGACATGTCAGTGCTGACTGAGGCTCCACAGCAACTGTGAGAGTGATTGGTGATACTCTGCAGCAGGTGTGAGAAGGATTGGTGAGCATGTGCAGTAAGTGTGAGAAAATGAGGTATAGCTCAAGATAGAACAGGCCAATCAGAGATTGGATGACATATGCATCATCGGCCAATAAAGACGAAGAGAAAGAATACATGACCATGGGAATCACTTTGATAGATCAGGAGTGATTGTAAGATCTATGATGATAGAGGCATAAGAAAATAGAGGAAAATGAAGGGAAAAATAGGGAAAATAATAGCGGCCTGACAACAACAACCTGGATAGGTTAGTCCAGGGAGAGGCACCACTTCAGAATACTTCACAGTATTCAACTCTATTGCCAACACCATGGGTTATAACAACATAACCAACATCAAGAAATTTAAGAATGGTCTCAGGAAAGACATCAAGGATATGATCATGACAACCAGGGCCAAACTACCAGCAACCTTACAAGAATGGCAAGATCTCACCATAAGGTTAGACCAGAACTGATCAAGCAATGACTTCCAGAACAGCCTCAAATCCAGTCAAGGTGGACTATTTCTTTACCCTGATGATTTACTCAAAGGGGATTATGACTCTCACCTACAGAAATTAAACCCATGCACTATCCACACAATCAATGACTTCTCTCCTATGGAAATGTTTCAACAAGAAGTTTTCACATGTGCAGGGTTTACTGGGAATGGAAGATTATTGGATGAAAAACATGACAAAAGGAAATGAGAAGGAGCTTGTTTCAGATGCAGTATCAAAGGACATTTCAGCAGAGAATGTAAGGTCAAATGTGACCAGAACTATGGAACACCTAAATCCACTTATGCCATAAGGGGAACCCAAGAACATAACAAAGAAGAAGACCCCATGATCACCATTTCCCATGCCCTCATGAAATTATCTGACAAAGACAAAGCAGAAATGCAAGATCTTTTCAAGATCACCTAGAATTTCTAAGATCTCCTGAGTCAGTGACAGACAAAGGAGTAACTGATTCTAAATTGGACATTGTGAGTGGGTACTTGAATTCAGACAATGAACTGTATATATCATTCTCGAAATACAATGGTTCTCCCTCCATTCAAATTCCTGTTGAAATCTCTATGAAAAATCAGAAAGTTGCCACCAAAGCCCTCATTGACAGTGGAGCAACCAGAATGTTAATCCATCAAGACTTTGTACACCTACACTGCTTACTAACCCAGAAACTCAAACAACAAATATCAGTAAAAAACATCAATGGAACTAAGAATATCAGTGGTGATATCACACACACATGCCAAATCACCTTTCAAATCAAGAAAGCACTCAAACCACCACATATTGAAACCAATAAGTTCTATATTACTGATCTAGGAAAAGAAGACATCATCCTTGGAACTGATTGGTTACAAGAACATAGCCCAAACATTGATTGGACCCAAGATACCATTTCATTCTCACATTGCCCAGCCAAATGTAGTCCATCTCCACCAAGCAACACATCAGTATTTTCTGAAGATGATGAACCCCTCAACCAAATCAAAGATCAATGGACAATTGATGGACTAAACCTTTTCTGGACTACCCTATCCACACAAATTGCCATGAACATTCAACATGAATGAAAGGGCATGGAACTAGTCCCACTCCATTATCATGACCTAGGAAAAGTCCTCAACAAAGAAGCCTCTACCTGATTGCCTAGACAATGTTCATGGGATCATGCAATTGATCTAAAACCTGGAGTAGAACCCTATGCCAGAAAAGCTTATCCTATTGACAATAAACAATGAGAAGCACTCCATATATTTATCTCTGAGAACAGCAAAAAGGGATATATTTGTCCATCAAACTCTCCTTGGGCAGCTCCTTTCTTCTTTGTAGGAAAAAAGGACAGTAAATTACACCCCTGCCAAGATTATTGGAGACTAAATGAATGAACCATTGCCAACAAATATCCACTACCCCTCATCCCTGAACTAATTGACAAACTCAAAGGTGCCACAATATTTACCAAACTTGACCTCCAATGGGGATATAATAACATATGAGCTAAAGAAGGGGACAAACACAAAGCTGCCTTCACAGCTGATGGAAAACTATGGGAACCAACCATAATGTTCTTTGGACTCCAAAATTCCCCAGCTACATTCCAATCTATGATGAACACCCTCTTTGATGACCTTATCACCACAGGACATGTTGTCATTTACTTGGACAATATCCTTATCTTTACAAACAATCTACTGGAACATTGGGAATTAGTTCACCAAGTCCTCCAACACCTTATTGATGAAGATCTATTTTTGAAACCAGAAAAATGCTTCTTCAAGAAAGAATCCATCAAATATCTTGGAATGATCATTTCCCATGATGAAGTCCATATGGACCTGGTTAAACTATCAGCAATCACCAACTGGCCTGTCCCAAAAAAGGTCAAGGACATGCAATCATTTTTAGGGTTTGGAAACTTCTATAGACACTTCATCAAGGATTTTGCCAAAATGACCAAACCCCTTACAGAATTAACACATAAAGACCAACCTTGGGAATGGAACAATGCATGGCAATCCACTTTCAAACAACTGAAACATGCCTTTACCACAGCCCCTGATCTCCTGATACCAGACTTTGATGCCCCTTTCAAACCCAAAACCAATGCTTCAGATTTCAATTATGGTGCAATATTATCCCAACAAGGTCCAGACTCCCATTGGCACCCTGTCACATATCTATTGAAACAGATGACTCTGCTGGAACACAATTATGTCATCAACAATAAAGAATTGCTTGCCATCATTCATGCCCTAGAAACCTGGCATCACTATCTTGAAGGAAGTCCTCACCCTGTAGACATATGGTCTGATCACAAAAACCTTGAATACTTCTCCACAGCTAAACAACTTAACTGATGTCAAGCCTGATGGAGCCTCTTCCTTTCCTGCTTCAACTTTTCAATTTCTCACTGTCCTGGAGCCCTCAATAAAGCTGATTGTCTGACCAGGAGGCCAGACCATGAGGAGGGGGTAATTTTGGACAATTCTAACATTACAGTGTTAAACCCAAAAGTATTTCACATTAATGCCACAGGAAGACATCTAACACCTACCTGATCAAAGAATATCTCATCAAACAACTCAAATTAGGCACACTGTCTCAAGAAATGTTCCAAAAAATTAAGAACCTTGGACCACAGAAATTAACCCAAGGCATCCAAGAATGGAACTATGAAGATGAACTCCTTCTTTTCTGTGGAAAAATCTACATCCCAGATAACAAAGAACTCCAAAAAAGAAGTTGTACATACTCATCATGACTCAGTACCAGCCAGACACCCAGGACAATGGAAAACTTACAAACTCATCCAACAAGACTATTGGTGGCCAGGAATGTCCTTATTCATCAAAGCATACATAGAAGGATGTGCCACATGTCAATCAACAAAAAGTAACACACATCCCACTAAAGCCCTGCTTATTCCCACAGAAACTCCTAACAAACCATGGCAACATGTCACCACTGACTCCATAACTGACCTTCCAGAAGTCAATGGATATGACTTGATTAATGTCATTGTGGATAAATTCTCAAAAGCTATTATCATTACCCCATGCAAGAAGACCATCACCACCTCAGAAACCATGCAACTATTCTGAGATCATGCATGGAAATGCTTTGGCCTTCCAGATAAAATCATCTCCAATTGAGGACCCCAATTCACTTCCAAAGTAAGACAGGAAATATGGAAAGCATTAGGGATTACCTCAGCAATGTCAACCACCTATCATCCACAATCTGATGGAGAAACTGAACATGTTAATCAAGAAATAGAACAATATCTCTGAGCCCTCAGAGATCAATCACCAACCAACTGGCTTGAATTGCTTCCTTTCACTGAATTCTCACACAATAACCACATTCATTCCACTACCCAAAAATCTCCATTTGAAATCCTTATGGGCTACAAACCCAGATTCACCATTAAACCAATTACTATATCCACCCCAGAAGCAGTAAACTGCCTCCAACATATACAAAACATATGAGAAGAAGTAACTGCTAGTCAAAAACTCACTGATCAAACAACAAAAGAATCATGCAATAAACACAGAACTACCTTCATCACATACAAAGAAGGTGACCAAGTATGGTCAGATGGAAAGAACTTCAAACTCCAATATCCAAAGATGAAACTAGCCCCAAAATGGTCTGGACCATTTCCCATCAAGGAAGTCCTTGGACCTGTCACCTACTGGCTCAAATTACTGCCAAAATGGAAGATCCATCCTGTGTTTCATCTCTCATTGCTTACACCATTTAGTGGAAACAATCATTGGCTCTAGAGTGCAGAACAATGGATGACTCCAATATCACATCAAATGGAAGGGATATCCCAAATTGGACAACATGTGGGAACCACAGGGAAATCTAAGGAATGCACAACAGAAGATAGATGACTTCTACAAACAAAGGCCAAGCACACCCAGACCCTTGCACAGCCTGGGAATAGACTTATTTACATTCAGAAATCACCTGACTACTCCCCTCATGCATACTTAAGGAAGTCATTCTGCATCCAATCTATTCATCACCAACAATGCCTTCTCTCCCCCTGTCCTCAGTCTCATCCTCCCCCCTCTCCCAGTTCTCCCTCCTCACCTCCCCCTACCACTGTGCATCCCCCCTCCCCTTCACCAAGGATGCATCCACTGCCACCACCCTCATTGCCCTCCACCTGGCAGACACCACCACCCTGCCTCCACCCATGCCCAGCCCCCTCTCCCTGGCCATGGGACTCCCCACCCCTCAGCCCATCCCCTGGGGCCCTCCTCCTCACTGGCCCTACCCTGCCACCCCTTACCCCCCCAGGTGACCTCCTTGCCCTATAAGCTGGAGTTATCTCCAGTATTGCCCCCCTCACCTTGCCACCTCCCACTCAGCCCACCCCCAGTGCCCTCTCTGGAGGAGTGCATCACTAATGCCCTGGCCTCACTCCTGGGCCTCATCATTGCCCCTGCCTCCCCTGTGGCATCTTGGGGAAACCCATCCATGGGCCAGTGGCCCACCTCCCACCACCACATCAAGGCCTGGTCCTCAGTTTCCTCCACCCCTGCCCCAGCCCCTCCAAGAGGGGCATGCTTCAAGTGCAGTCAGCACAGCCACCACCAGGCCCAATGCCCAAACCCCTGCTGCCACCACCAACACCCCTACCACCACCCTGCCCACCATGCCACCCCCACCCCCATCACCAACTCAGACCCCACATATCTCACATGGTGTGCCAAGAGCCACTTTGTTCAGGAGCAGCACCACCTGGCCCAGGAGGCCCTTGCTGAGGCCTGTGAAGAGGCCTACTACTGGGCAACCAGGGCCAATGGCTTCCCCCACACCACCCCCCAATGCCCCTGGTTCTTCAACAGGGGGATGCCCAATGGCTTCATCCCAGCCTGGGACATCCTCCCCTTCCCCACCTATGAGGAGTAGATGGAGGGCAGGGGATGATGGGTCAGGAGACCCCATCAAGTGTCACAGGCAACACATTGCATGAAGAGGGGGTGATATTACAAGGCACTTGCTTTGGCACCTCATAACAACTTTCTTTTCCTTTTTTCTTTTCTCTCTTCTTATCTCACTTACTAAGTAGAGTGTAGTATTATTACTACAAGCATGAGCTTAGCTCCACTTTACTTAGTAAGGATTCATCTTTCTTTCCTCTATTATAGTACTTAAGTATTTACACACTTAAGTGTGAGCTTAGCTCCAAGTACTATACTAGACTTATCTTTCTCTTTCTCTTTATTTATTTATTTATTTATTTATTTATTTACATTTACTTGCTAAGGACTATTATTATACAATTAGCAAGACAGGGGCTGGCTCTGGAGGTGGAACAGATAGGTTCTAGGTACCAGTGTCATTGTTGGCATTGATGATGGCCCTATGGATGCTTGCAGTCAAGGACTCCCCTTTCTCACCGTTGTTTATCCTTGCTTACCTTTGGTTCATTTTGTGCTTGTGGCTGAGTCACATTACTTATAATATGGACACAACTTACTGCACACTCATCATTGATTGATGAACTTCAGACTCTAGTCTAGTATAAGTAGTTGAAAGACTGGCAGTCTTAAACCCCAGTCTTGTCAACTTCACAATTTAGGGATTCTCCTATACTGTGCTTGATCTAAGCTCACTCTTCATCTCACTTCACTCTAAGAACTAAGTCTAAGATCTCTAAAGTCACTTAAGTATCACTAAGACATCTTAAACTTGTCACCCTGGATCCTTGTTTAATCATTGGCAGCATCATCCTCATCATTATCTCATTGATCCCTCTCTTCATCATCATCAGGAATGGTTACTATGTTTATCAAACACATGTCAACTACCTTGTTACTAGGGGTATCATTGTATCAGACCTTCCCTAAGACCATCCAATAGGCCACTCTTAGCAGTTGGGGTCCATCAAAGAGACTGTGGATTAATAGTCAAAGCCCAAAATCACACTGAAAGAATGACATTCTGTGTAACTGGACTAGGCAAAGTCAGCCTAATATTAGGAGAAACCTGGCCAAAAATCCACAGTCCAGAAATAGACTGGAATACTGGCACTATATTGCTTACAAGATGTCCAAGGAGATGCTATCTCTGAGTAGTTGAAGAGAGAAAGACTTAGAAGAAGAAGAAAGAAGAGAAAACAAGGAAAGAAATACCAACAATGATCAAAGTAGATCCAGAAGATGACAATGAAGTGCAGAAAGGTGACAGGGTGCTGTGTGTTATGATAGGAGATGAAGAAAAAGAAGCAACAATTCAAAACATCTCCCAAGACTTAGCAATATGAGCAGAAAAAAGGAAAATCAAAAGATCTTTTGAAGACATTGTGCAAAATGCTTATCATAACTTCAAATCAGCCTTCACAACAGAATCCTTCGATGAAATCAAAGTGAATCTGGGATCATGCTATTGAAATAAAGCTGAATGCAAAAATGCATATGGGAAAGGTGTACAATCTATTCCTTACAGAGCAGCAAGAACTGGAAGAGTTCATAGATGAGAACTTGAAATCTGGGCACATTAAAACCTCTAAATTACCAATGGCATCTCCATTCTTTTTTATCAAAAATAAATCAGGAGAATTACACTTAATTCAAGATTATTGTCACCTCAATGAGATAACAATCAGAAATTCCTACCCATTTCAGAATTAATTGACAAACTCAAAGGGGAAAAACACATTACCAAACTCAACATAAGATGGGGATATAACAATATTTGAATGAAAGAAGGTGATGAGTGGAAGGCTGCCTTTATTACCAACAAAGGCTTATTCAAACCACTTGTTATATTCTTTGGACTTACCAATAGCCACACAACATTTCAAACCATGATGAATCATCTCTTTGTAGAACTCATCACAAAGGGCAACATGGTAGTTTATATGGAAGACATCCTCATATTTACTGCAACATTGGAAGAACACCATCTCATCATTGAGGAAGTTCTCAAAACAATATGTGACAACAAACTCAATCTTAAACCAGAACAGTGCAATTTTGAGCAAATGGAGACAGACTATCTTGGGCTCAAAATATCCATTGACAAAATTATGATGGATCCTGTCAAGGTCCAAGGGATAGCAGAGTGGCCTGTCCCAACATCCATTACAGAAGTCCATTCATTTTTAGAGTTCACAAACTTCTACCATCACTTTATAAGGGGATTTTCAGACTTAGCTAAACCCCTAAACTCCCATCTACAAAAAGATATCAAATGGCATTGGGATCAGGAACAAAAAGACTCATTTGAAAACATAAAGACAGTGCTGTGTTCCAAGCATGTCTTAGTCTTTCCCAAACCAAATAGACCATATCTTGTAGAAGCTGACAGTTTGGGGTATGCTACAGGAGCAGTCTTATCACAAATGAGAGAAGATGAGAAGTGGCATCCAGTTTCATATATTAGCAAATGCCTATCATCAGCCAGAGAATATATGACAAAGAAATGCTTGCAGTTATACATGCACTGGAGTGGTGGGGACATTATCTGGAAGGAACAGATAATCTGGTCAAAATTCTCACTGACCACAAAAACCTAGAGTACCTTATGAATGCCCAGAAACTAAACTGTCACCATGCTCAATGGTCCCTGTTTCTTTCTAGGTTCAACTTTCACCTTTCCCATCATCCAGGGAAGAGTTCAGCCAAACCAGATCTCCTCTTGAGATGAGCAGATCATAAAGAGGGGGTGGAACATGACAATGAGAATGTCATATTGCTCAAATTAGAATTTTTCACAAAAACCTTCAAACATACAGTCAATGCAATTATAACAAACAACATTCCACTACCTCACAAGATCGCTACCACACAAGAGAAGGATGGAGATGTCAAAGAATGGAAGAAATTGTCAGCAGATGAAGCAAAGATGGCAATCATAGCAGGATAGGGAGAAAACCAGCAAGGACTCTTGACATATAAAAATAAGATCATAGTCCCTGAGAGTTGCAGAGCAGAAGTGGTGAAGCAATGTCACAATACTCCTATTGCAGGACATCTGGGACAACAGAGGACACTGGAGCTAGTGTCAAGAACATTTTGGTGGAAGGGAATGGCTGCATATGTGGGAAGTTATGTCAAAGGATGTGACATATGCCAAAGAACAAAGATGTACCCAAAGAAACCACAAGGAGAATTGACTCCAAATGAAATACTGTCAAATCCCTGGCAAATCAACTTGACCAACCTCATTATGCAATTGCCAGATAGCCAGGGATATGATTCAATACTTGTAGTTGTAGATTGTTTTTTTAAAATGATCTATACAATGGTAACAACATCAAACATTTAGGCTAAAGGAGTAGCTAGATTATTTAGAGACAATATCTGGAAACATCATGGACTACCTGATAAAATTAAGGTCTATAATTTGTGTCTAGAATGGAGTTGAATAGGTTATTGGGCATAAAAACAGCCTTATTCATGGCATATCATCTACACACTGATGGACAAATGGAGCAAATCAATCAAGAGATAGTGCAATATCTCTAAATCTTCACTCATCATTGACAATCTGATTGGATGAACTGGTTGCTAATGGCAGAATTCTGTTACAATAACAGGGTAAATGCTTCAATCAAATATTCTCTATTCATTCTAAATTCTGGATAAAATCTCTATATGGGTTTTAAACCAGGCAATATATCCTCTATCAAATCAGTAGAAATTTTCATCAAAGGATTGAAGAGAAGAAGGGAAGGTGCAGAATCAGCACTAAGGAAAGTAGCTGATGATATGAATGAATATTATGATACTCATAGAGGAGAAACACCTAAACATCAAATTGGAGACAAAGTATGGTTAGATGTGCCTAACATACAAACAGGAAGACCAACCAGGAAATTGGATTACAAGAGATTGGGACCTTATCAAATTACCAAAGTGCTCTCAAACAATGCATATGAGTTAGCACTCCCAAAATCAATGAAAATCCACCCTGTGTTCCATATCATCAAATTACTTCCCTATACTCCAAATGACATCATGGAACAAGTCATCAAACCTCCCCCAATTAAAGACAATGTTGAACAATATGAAGTTGAAAATATCTTAGATAACAGAAAACATCACAGAAGAATACAATATCTTATTAAGTGGAAAGATTACCCAGAAGATGAACATTCCTGGGAACCACCAGGTGTCATCACCAAGGATATACCAAAGTTGGTCAAAGAATTCCACAGTCTACACCCCACAGCTATCAGATCAATTCAATGTCGTACTCCTCCAATCAAAAGACTATCAGAAATAGCAACCCTACCCACTAGAGGATTAGAGCACACCACCAGATTAGATCTTTACAGTGCAGAAGAAATTGTTGGTTTTTCATTACCTTATGATGCTGATCACACTGTTTACTTATTAAAGTATACTTATCTCTATCTCATCTTATTGGTATTTCTTCTCTCTTTATGGTTTGAGCTCCTCTTAAACTCTATCTAGCTCTTACTATATCTTCTTCACTTTGTCTTTGTCTTACCTCAGCACTTCTGAATGTGCTGAGCTCTCTCTCTCTTCTGTGTATCCTCTACCCTCTGTTCTGATGGGCTTTAGCCCTTCTTTCAATCTCAATCTGTCTTGGGCTTGATGCCTACTTCACTTGTGTCATGGTGTTTTGCTTCCCTAGCTGTGCTGCCCAATTCAACAGAAATCATTGTTCCTGCCATGGTCAAAGATTAGTGGATACTCAGGTCTCCTTGGCTATACCAGACAACTGCTATGGATGTATTGCTCCTCACAGTTGTCTGGCTGTCAAAAACTCCATTCACACAGGAGCCAGAGTTATTCACTCAGATTACCATGGACCAATTAAAGTCAACCTTGGTAAAGAAAATTTTATGGTCAAAGAAAAAGATTGTGTTGCTCAATTAATCCTTGAACACATATCACTTGCTGATGTTTACAAAGTCAATTCATTGGATAAAATGGAAAGAGGAGTACAAGGGTTTGGATTGACAGGAGTTTCATTTGCTCATTGAGTTGTCCCACCCTGAGAAGGGGGGGTATTTTTCAGAATATACTATTTTTCCTTATTTTTTTTTTACAATTTCTTTGACTCTTATCACTCAAGATTGACACAAGATATTTTATCAGATCATAGTTGATCTTATTATGTTTATCTATGACTCATTGATCATTGATCATTGGACTACTTACTGTACTTATATGACAACAACTCCCACAGTTGCTTATTGATGCTATGCAATGCTGTGCATTGCTTACTGATATCTCTCACACTTACTGTGTTTCCTACTTTATATGCCTGCCCTATAGTGACAGCACATGGTCTGTGTGCTGATCCCTTTACTATATATACTGTAGTTCAATAGCATGTATTCCTTAGCTTTATACATCTGAGATATCTGCTTACCAGTGTGACTCATCTTAAGTGTATTGTCTCATCCTTTGCCCATCCCTTCCTCTCATACTCTTGTGACTTTACTGTCTAGCATGCACCTCACAGTAAGTGTTATCATGTCCAAGTACAAATGTGCAGATATAAGTGCAAATGGGGATTGTGCACAGACCATGTGTATGTTAGTGGCTGGAAGTGTGACTCAGTACAGTAAACATGAGATAGAATATATGTATAACATGAGAAAGCTCAACAGAGAAAGATGTGGATAATAGTAAATAAATCCATGCAATATGCCTACCAGCACAACTAGAGGCTGGTAGAGAAGAGGTAAGGTAAGATGTCCTGGAAGATGTACACAATATATAACAGTGTGACCAGCATCCTGAGATAGAGAAAATCAACACCACACTCCTTCATGGGGACAACAACCCCATGATTGGATGCAGATCAAAGCACATAGATATTCAGTACCACTTCATTTGTCAATGCATTTCTGATTACACCATCACATTACAACATCTCCCTTCTCACCTTACCACTGCAGATACCTTGACTAAAACCCCCTTCATTTTCTTTTCATCATTCTCATCTTGCTGCATTTTATTCTCCTGATTTTTCTCTATACTTTTCATATATTTATATCAACACAGATTCCCTTACCACCCCTGACCTAGTGGAGCAACCCCCCAGTATCCCTTGTATCCTGTTAGGATCCACCAGCCAATCATGCAAACATTGTCCAATCTCTGATCAGCCCATTGATGAAGTATCTGTGACTCATTTCTCACACTTACTGTGGATGCTCACTCAGCTTTCTTATGACTGCTGTGGAGTATCACCAATCATTCCCATACCTACTGTGCTCATCAGTCAGTGACTTATGTGGCCTCCCTGCCCATTGGTTGTTATTATTAGTTCTACTGCATGGCCTTTGCTAGTTCATTGGCCTGCCCTACAGTATGGTACTATATATACTCTACAATATTCCTCAGTTCTGATCATCTGGGATATCTGCTAGTCTAAGCACAATCATCCTCTTTGCTTTTGTTGTAGTTTCAGTTGTTTGGTTTGGCTTCTGTTGGCCTCACACCATGCTGTGAGATCACATGGACCACACCTAATCTCCAACAACTCCATATTTAAGACTCTCCTTTGTTCTCTTTTAGTCAATCTCTTTATTATTCTTCTGGGTTTGGATCTTACATTGTTTACTTGAACTCTATTTCACCTACACATATAAACCTTCCTTTCTGCATTCTTCTACTTCAGCTTTTCTCCCTCTTGCTGAAGTGAGTATCTACTCCACTCTTTTCTTCTCCCCCTTCTCACAACCATACTTACCTTAGGAATTCATGCACTTTCTCACACATATATTTGTATTGTCTCGTGCCCTCATACCCTCAGCCTCATTACCACTATCATCATCATGTCAGCACTTGAAATTCTTCTGCTGGAGTACTTGGAGACATATGTCAAGTACCTTGCCTCTTATGGGAAAGAACCCCCCTTCCTGATCCTGATCCTCCTGTGTCACCAGAGGACATACCTCATCATCATGGTCTTCCTTGTTCTCCTCATGGTTTTCACATTGAGGGAAAACTTCTTTTCCCACATTGTCAATTCACTTTGTTTCTACTGTGCATTTTCCTGTTCTCAACAATTTGGACCACTGGTATGCATCTTGTGAGGAGTGTCAGTTCTTCTTTGCCTTAAGACACCAAGCATACTCCCTTACATACTGAGTACATTTTCATCTTAATTCATCATATCTTTATCTCTGCCAGCTACTTGCTGTACTGGTAGGCACTTCACATGGGTTTATTACCTTACCCATACTCTTTCTCTTTTGGGATGTCTGTGTTCTTTACAGCTGGGACTCCTCTTTAACCATATTGTCATCCCACTATATCTTTCATCCCCTCTCATCCTAAACCTCAGCACTTCAGTTACATCTGCTGAGGTAGGCCTCTTGTTGCTTCTCTCTTTATCTCCCCTTGTCTGACAGCACATTCTGCATAGTCACTCTTTTGTTGCATCTTTGTCACACCCTTGTCACATATTCTCTTACATCTTCATATGCTCCTCTGTCTCAGTTATGTCTTTCACCTGGGAGTATTTCCCATGGTCACTACTGCTGTGCTTAGGCCTTGAGGCCTATGCTTATTATCAAGCAGTCTACATCTCATTCAGACTGCTGCCCATATTTTCATAAGGAGTGTGATTACATAGTATGCAATCATGCCACTCACAATATGCCTACTATAACCCTGAAGTACTTGCTAGTCCACCTCCCCAGACATGCTGTCTTACCCAGTCCATGAAGGAGTTGCTAAGCTACCTGATCATGCATCTGCCAATGTAAACCCAAAGATCCATTCCCCTGCATGAAAAACAGGGGCATTGTTATGAGGCACTTGCTTTGGCACCTCATAATGGTTTTCTTTATCCTTTTCTTTCTTTTCTTTTTTATCTTACTTACCTTTAGAGTGTAGCTTTACTACAGCTGTGAGCATAGTTCCACTCTATTGTAAGAACTCTATCTCTCTCTCTTTATAGTACTATGGTATTTACATACTGTGCTGTGAGTTTTACTCCAAGTAGTATAAAGTGTCTTTACCTTTTTCTTCTTTCCTTCTTTGTTTATTATAACATTTACTTACTAAGGACTATCACTATACAATTGGCAAGGACTTATCCTATCTTGTCTCTATTTATCTTTGTTTACCTCTTGTTCATATCATGCTTGTGGCTATCCTTACTTAGCTTACTATGGACACATCTTTTGTCACATGATCTCATTGATTGCTGTGCAATCATTGTTGATCAGTGAACTTTATATCTTTGTACTATTCTTAGGACACCTCTTTTGTATAAGTAGTTGAAAGTCTGGTGGTCTTAAACCCTAGTCTTGTCAACTTCACAATCTAGGGATTCTCCTTTATTGCACTTGACCTAAGCTCACTGCCCTCTCACTTATAACCCTAAGAACTAAGCCTAAGGCCTCTAAGTCACTAAGTGTTGCTAAGACATCTTAAGCTCTTCATCTGGATCTGCATATAGTCATCCTCTTCATCACTATTTCATTGCTCTTCTTCCTCATCATCATCTGGAATGTCTACTGAGTCTATCACCAAGTGTATCAAGAACATCTCAACTACCTTGTTACTGGGGGTATAGTTATCCCAAAGACTGTCCAATAGGCCACTCTTAGTAGGCATCTCCAGCTGCACTTGAAAAACATGCTGGAGGAAATTCATGTTTTGTGAACAGTCTCCACAGCAATTGTGGTACAATGGGACCACATGTCATAACAACAGCATGGCCAAGCACCAGCAATCAGAATATTAAAGGCTGTTGAACATTTACTTTCACCCCAGTGACACTTATCATCACTATCACTGTTACTCTCATGCTCCAGAAGGATGCCATATTGACCTTGTTATGATGAGGTCAATTTACTATAAGCTCCATCTTTCCTCTGATGTAGTCCTGTGGCAAATGGAGAGTGCAAACACCCAAAACACAGGGGTGGAAGGACATTTGAGGGTTACTTTGCATGAAGATCCTCAAGTCAACAACAGAGAGGGGATGGAAGGAGGGTAGGATGGAAATAGGCATGAATAAAGGCAAGAGAGATCATGTTATGAGGCACTTGCTTTGGCACCTCATAGCTGGTTTCTTTTTTCTTTTTCTTTCATCTTTTCTTATATTTTACTTACTATAAGTGTAGTATTAACTACAGATTGAGCTTAGGTTATACTTATAGTAAGGACTCTATCTCTTTCTTTATAGTATTACAGTATTTACATACTGAGCTGTGAGTTTTACTCCAAATACTATAAAGACTTATCTCCTTTTATCTTTCTTTATTTATCTACATTTACTTGCTAAGGATCATTACTATACAATTAGCAAGGACTCCTTTTCTTGTCTCTATTTACTTTTGTTTTATCTTTCATTTTGCACTTGTGGCTGAGCCACCTACTATATTCATAGACATGTCTCAGGTCACATGACTCTGTTGATTGCTGTGCAATCATCATTGATCTGTGAACCTTATTTACAGTTACTATTCTTAGGATGCTAGTTTTGTAAAAATAGTTGAAAGACTAGCAGTCTTAAACCTCAGTCTTGTCAACTTTACAATCTAGGGACCCTCCTATACTGTGCTTGACCTAAGCTTGCTACAATCTTGCTTTACTCACTAAGAACTAAATCTAAGATCTCTAAGTCACACTAAGTGTTGCTAAGACATCCTAAACTTGTCACTCTGGATTCTTGTTTAGTCATCAGTGGTATCATCCTCATCACTATCTCATTGATCCCACTCTTCATCATCATCAGGAATGTTTACTACACTTATCAAGCACATACCAACTACCTTGTTACCAGTGTGAGGCTGACGCTTTGTCGAAGCCAAACAACTGAAGAAAGCTAAACAAAAGGACAATTGCGCTTCAACTAGCGGATATCCCAGATATATTAGTGTATAGTAAATAAGAAGAGAGGAGAGTACTGTACCTAGCGGATATCCCAGATGATCAGAACTGGAGAATAAACCGCTAGGAGTCTTATGTATATATAGTATCCTAGAATGTGCACAGACCATGCAGTACAGTATAGGGCAGGAGAATGAGAAAGCAAAGTAGTGATGTCATATCTAATAATAGAGGGGACACGTCATCGCTGACTGAGCTCCACAGTAACTGTGGGAATGATTGGTGATATTCCGCAGCAGGTGTGAGAAGGATTGGTGAGCATGCGCAGTAACCATGAGAAAATGAATCATAACTAAAGATAGAACGGGCCGATCGGAGATCGGACGACATACGCGTCATCGGCCGATAAAGACGAAAAGAAAGAGTACGTGACCGTGGGAATCGCTTCGATAGATCAGGAGCGATTGTAAGATCTATGACGATAGAGATATAAGAAAATAGAGAAAAATGAAGAGAAAAATAAGGAGAATAATAGCGGCCTGACAACCAGGGGTATAGTTATCACAAACTTTCCCTAAGACCATCCAATAGGCCACTCTTAGCACACACACTCTCAGCCACTATTAGCTACATGGCTTGTGTGCTCCCTTTACTTGTACTGATAGCCACTGTCTTATCCCTGAATATCATCAACTCTAGTTGCACTCCTTCTCACTCATCTGCATCTATGAGCACCAGTTCACTGGTTATTCTATCTCTCCTCTGGCACATGCCCACAGTGTTGAGTCTCATCACCATGAGATCTCATCAAGTGCTGCTGCTACTGCCTGCCTTCCCACCTGCCTGGTTTGGTCACAATGTCAAGTGCACCAGCTGCCAGCAAGCCTGTGCTGAGTTCCTGAGTGAGGGGCCATGCCTATGCCCTTTGTGCCAGACCCAGCCACCTGCATGATTTGCTGACAGCACCTATGGTGATTGCTCAGTGGTGGACATCAAGTGAGGGGGGTCTGATGAAGACAACAATTTTTTTGGAATGACAACAATGATGTTTTGCACATGCCACATGTTGATACTTTGCTCTGCACTCCTTTCCCACTACTTTGCATGACCCACTGATGCTAAAGCAAGCACTTGTGTCCAACTTGGTAGATGCCTGGCACACAGCATGTAATGACAAACTACACATGCTCACTAAAATTCACACCTGTGATTTAGTAGACCTGCCCAAGGACAAAATCTGGTTGCAAATAGATGGTTTTTTAAACACAAAGCAGATGGCTGTTTTGAAGCTAGACTAGTCACCAAAGGTTTTACCCAATGCCATGGGATTTGAAATAGACCAAGAAGCATATATCACTGATGTACTTGACAAATCCAGCTACTCCAACTGCAATCCTGCTCCAATGCCATTACCTCCCTCAAAACCATTTCAAGAGTGAGCTCCCTGCTACACCTGCATTAAAAAGGGACTATCTGTTGAAGTTAAGGTTAAGGTCAAAAGCCCTGACCCTGTACACAAGATACAATTAGTCTTAGACAATGTAAGCCTCTGAGGTACAGCTTCACATCATGTCAATAGCACCTCACTTAACCAAGACCTGGTAGCTCAGTGGTTAGAGCACCCACCCAGAGTAAGGGAGGTCCTTAGTTTGAACCCAAGCCAAGTCACTATTTTGGCATTAGTGCTGCTCAACACTATCAACAGCTCATTGGATCACACCTATACACTATGATAGTCTCCAGGCCAGACATCTCCATTGCCATCACCAAGCTGTCCAAGTTTGTTTCTAACACATCTGAAACACATCTGACCACCACCAAGCATGTCCTTTGGTATCTCAAAGGATCCATACACCAGCACATTCAATACAATGGGCTTTCATTCTCAGGTCTTCATGACTATTCTGATTCAGACTGGGCTGTGGACAGAGATGACAGGAAGTCTATCTATGGGAGTGTACATCTTCCTCATTGCAGGAGGAGCTGTTGCATGGGTGTCTCACAAGCAGTATGTCATCTCCTTGACTTCCACAGAAGCATAGTACATGGCATAATCACAAGCCACCATGCAGGCATATTGGATGCAATCATTGCTAAAGGAGATTATGTTAATGTAGGACAATGGCAATATGTGCTGCAGTGGGGTGATAGCAAAATCTACAATCATGACCACAACAAATGCTGAAGGGTGCATGCCACAAGATCCTCTAGACACCAAAGGAAATGGAGTTAGTAGTTTAGAGTGAGAAATGCAATAATGTGATGCAGCTGGGTGACAAAATGGAGATATGACAAGAACATGACACTGTAAACATGACAATGACAGTGGAGCAAATGAAACACAATGCAGAAGTAGATGTAATGCAATGCAGAAGTAGACACAAAATGATATCACAATGCAACACAACACAAATGCAATGTGAGTATAAATGCAACCTATGAGGTGCATGTACTTTCTTGGGTTTAGTGGACATGGGAGAGGATGGATGAATAGCACCTTTTCACCTTCTAACTCAGCCAGGAGAGGGGAGACAAATTGTGGATGGGGGAGACCTATTCATTCTGGCAGGCAACAAGCCATATAGATACAAGTCTGGCTCCAAGACCAGAGCACAACAAAACAAAACAGAAAATTTACATTGCAGGATCAATCATAGGTGATAAATGCAGGTCATGTGTGGGGAGTGGGACCTGAATAGTTCTTATTAATATATAGTAGTAATGCTAGCTACTTATAGTGTCAACAGTAGTGCATGGACCATGCATGTATGAATACTAGACATGTGTAAGTGTATGTTTGCATGTATGTGTGTGCATAGTAGCCAGTCAAAAAAGGAAGGAGATGATTAGTCAGAGTGTGATTGTCAACACCCTCCCATACTAGGAACACACTCTACAAGTCCAAGACCAGAGTGGTGAGTAGCAAATAGAGGAAAGGATAGGGGTTTGGCTAAGATGTCAGCAGTGATAGACAATGAGGGAAGATATTGAACAGAGATAGCATTGGAGGAGAGGCATTCACAAATGTAATTGTGATGAATGTCTATGTGTTTTGTACCATAGGTGATGATGGGATTGTTGGCTATGTCAATGGAGCCTTTGTTGTCTCTGTACAGTAGTAAGGGGAGAGAGAAACCAAAACTTATCTCCTTGAACAATGAGCACAACCACATGCTTGTGCAGTGACTTGGGATAGTGACATGTATTCTGCTTCTGTTGAAGAGAGTGATGCAGTGTGTTGTGTCCTGGAAGACCAGGTGATAGCTCTGCCTCCCAATAGGAATGCATAAGCTCCAACCAACTTCCTGTCATCTCAATCAGCCACCCAATCAGAGTCTGAATACCCAACCACACCCATTCCTTGACTGCCATCATACTGTATGCACAAGTGGACAGTGCCCTTGAGGTATTGCAGAATGTGTCATGCAAGGGTCAGATGGGCAGGCAATGGATTGGAAAGAAATTGTGACAGTTTCATGATGATGAAAGTGATATTGGGTCTTGAGACAATGGTGGCATAGAGCAGAGACCCTATTAGTTGTTGGTAGTTGTTGTGGAGTGTGGTAGGTGCAGTGTAGTCAATGCCTCCTTTGGTGGGTGATGTGCCTGGAGGTAGAGGAGTCATTGCTGCATTGCAGTCTTCTAGATGAAACTGGTCAAGGAGATCACTAATGTATGCCTCTTGATCAATGTCAAGGGTGTGTTTGGAGCAATTGCATGTGATGTGGAGACCTAGGTATGATTTGATTTCTCCCAGATCTGTCATGTCAAAGATGGACTTTAGCATCTTTTTGCATTGTTCTACCTCTTTGAGTGACCCTCCCAGGATGGTGATGTCATTGACATAGAGAACAATGATGGGGGGCAGAGTAGAGGAAGTAGATGTGTAGATGCCAGAGTCAGAGAGGGTACAAGTGAAGGACAGATTGAGCAGGATGCCATGCATCTTGTGGTGCCATTGGCATGAGGCTTGCTTCAAGCCATAGATGGCCTTTGACAGACAGCATACTTTCCCCTCTGTTCCTGGGACTACAAATCTGTGTGGTTGGTTCATGTAGATCTCATCAGGATCAGCACTCAGAAACACAGAATTAATGTCCATGGAGTGGATCTCCCAGTCCTCTAGGGCAGCTATTGCAAGAAGTGCACAAAGCAACTCAAAGCAAGCAACAGGGGAGAATGTTTCAGTGTAATCAACACCATGGATTTGGGTGTAGCCTTTTGCAATGAGGTGTGCCTTGTAGCAGCCATCAGCTTTTTGTTTGAACACCCACTTATTTTCCACTATGTTGTGTCCCAGTGGGAGGTCTACAAGGTCCCAGGTGTGTAGTTTGTGTAGCAATGCAAGTTCTTCATTGCAAGCAGAGAGCTGGGAGTTGCTATCAGCACTAGAGAGCACTTGTTTGAGTGTGAGGGGATCACATGAAATGGTGTGGGAGAGAATAGCTGAGATTGAAGGTCTGCCTTGTGGCATTGTGAAAACATCATCACTGTCAGACCCCCCCTTGCTGAGGATGTCCACAAAGGCATGTGGACCATAGGAACTATCAGCAAAACAGGTGGGGCAATGCCATATGCACTGGGAATGATGGAGGGCAGGTGTGTCATCATCAACCAGCACTACACAGGGCTCATGGCACACAGGAGGCAAATGACCCTGCCAGCAGGGTGCAGGAGTAGGACCAACATCATCCACATGGGCAATATGGTGGGTGCAGACATGTGGAGGCAGGTCAGTCAGTGCAGAAGACCAAGGCAGAGTGACAGGGCTGTCAGGCAGAATAGGAGGTGGTGCTGGGTCCAACACTTGTGGGACAGGTGTCGGCATGTCATCAGCAACCACAGGTGGCAAATCAGGAAGAGGTGCAGGGATGCTGAGTGCAGGTGTGCCATTTCTGCCCAGTAGAACATCGCTGCCATCAGAATTGTTGACAACAGAGGAGGCATCATTATCATTGTTGTTGTTGTTGTTGTTGTTGTTGTTGTTGTTGTTGTTGTTGTTGTTGTTGTTGTTGTTGTTGTTGTTGTTGTGGTGGTGGTGGTGGTGGTGGTGGTGGTGGTGGTGGTGAGGAGCAGGAGGAGGTGGAAAAAGATTGAGCACAGTGGGCAAGGTGACAGCTTCAATTGCTGGGAACACATTCTCTTCAAACATGGCATCACAGCTGACAACCATCCTACAAGACAGAGCATCCCAGGAAATCCACCCCTTCATGCCAGCTTTGTATCCCACAAAGGTGAGCCACCAAGACTGTGCACCCAGCTTCAATTGCTGATGGTCAGGGACCTTGACCCAGGCCTGGCAACTGAAGATGCACAGATGGGACATGTCAGGGGGAGAAGCAGCAGGGGTCCAGAGAGAAAAGGGAGGCTGCCAGCCCAGATGTTTCATGGGCAACAGATTGTAGGTGTGTACCACTATCCAGACTGCATGTTCCCAGAAACCTGGGGAGAGGCCTGACTGATGTAGGAGGAACAACGCCTGGTCAAGGATCATGTGGTTCCAGTGCTCAGCCTGGCCATTTCAATGAGGTGAGTATGGCATGGTTTGCTGGTGGGTGACCCCTCACTCAGCAAGGAGGCCAGCAACACTGGTGTTGATGTATTCACCACCCTGGTCAGAGTGTAGAGTGAGAGGCCAGTGGCCAAAGAGTGCATGAACATGTGCAAGGTAGTGTCCCAGGACCAACAAGAGCTGGTCCTTGGTATGCAGGGGGTAAACAATGCCAAAACCAGAGCAATCATTGAGGAAAGTGGCAAAATACATGTTCCCAGGGCCTATGGACACAGTGCCCACAGGCCCAGCCAGGTCCATGTGCACAAGGTCAAGTACATCCACAGCATGTGCACAGGAGAGGTGAAACAGCAAACAGTGGTGTTTACCCTGGAGGCAACCCATACAGGGTGAAGAGGATGGAGGACCTGAGGGCAGAACAAAACCAGAAAGCTGGGAAGGATTAATGCAGCAGACAATGTCTTCTGACAGATGGCCAAGCCACCCATGCCAGAGGCACATGGAGGGAGTCAGGAGGGAATGAATAGTGGCTGGCACAGTGAGGTCAACCCAGTATGTAGGTGACCAATGCTAAATAACTGCCCAGCACAAGAGATAGAGCAAGTATTCCCACCAAAAACAATGTGGAAGCCCAAATGAGCCAGCTTGCTGATGGAGAGGAAATGACCAGACACTCCTGGTACATTGATGAGCATCACATGCATGTAAAGCTGCACAACAACCATCAGCAACATCAGGCAAACACAGCAATATAAATGCACTGCACACAACAATCATCCATAGCCACATCAATCACACATTTGTCTAGGAGTTGGACTATAGGACTGGGTTCAGCCAACAAGGAGCAGGATCAATATGCTATATAGGCTGAGATGTGGTCCATGGAGTCACAAGTCATGAAGTCAGCATTTGGTGTGATCAGCACTTTTCCTATTTTGCTCATCCATATAGCATGATACTTTAATTGTTCATGTCCAGACTCCACTTCATTGCAAACATCCCTATGATCAACCCTACATTGTAAATTTTCTGTTTTGTTTTGTTGTGCTCCAGTCTTTAAGCTAGACCTGTATTTAAATGGAACATTGTCTGTCAGAAAAGGGGGATTTCCCCCAGCCCACGATTTGACTTCTCACCCCATCCAAGTCCATTTGCAAAAAAGTGTATTCCAACCTTCCCTCCATGTGTCCCACTATAAAGAATGTGTGCATTCCTCATAGGTCACATTTATTATTGCATTGCATTCCCCATTGTGTTGCATTGCATAGCAGTCTATATTGCATTGTGTCTTGTCTCCATTGTGTTGCATTCTCTATTGCATTCTCCATTGCATTGCATTGTGTTCTCTTTATCACATCATATTGCCCATTTGTTGCCCAGGTCACATTTCCTTTTGTCAACCCAGTCACGTCATGCCATTGTGCTTATTGCTCTTAACTACTAACTCCCTCTACCTTGGTGTCTAGAGAACCTTACGATTTGCACCCTCCAGCAATTGTTGTGGTTGTGGTTGATATTGCCCTTCAGCCTGGCACAGCACATATCAATGTGTAAGATGTCAGAGAGAGATAGGGAAACTTCGGAGCAGTCAGGTAAGACATGCTGTTGTGTGCAGGACCTTCTTCCAATGCAAGGAGTGGTTGCACCATTTCCAACCATAATGTTGTGGAGTGATGCCTCTGCATATGCATCCAGGCCTGTTTGGTGAGGTGTAATATGGTTGGTACAACCAGAGTCTAACATCCAGGCAGCAGGCCCACCAGCATAGTAGCACACATTGAATATGGAAGCAGAAGAGGAAGACATGGTATTAATACTAGGTGCAGGCTCCAGTCCCTCTTTACTCTTATCCTTCTGCTTTTGTTTATCCAGCCTAGCCCTTACATCATCTGGCATCCTGTGCAGTGCCCAGCAGGTCTCAATGGTATGGTTCTTTTGCTTGCAGTGGGAGCAGAATGACATGTTTCTGTGGACAGGTCCAGTGGATTGGAAAGCTGAGAGGGTGGAGTGTGGTTTGGAGTGGGCTTCCTTGTCAAGAATCCAACTGCAGATGATGGAAAGGTTAAGCATGTTGACATCCAAAGAGGCTAGCACTGCAGAGGAGAAGGGACCCCAGGATGGTGGAAGTGTGTGCAGTAAAATAAAGCACATCTGTTGGTCATTGATGTCAACACCAGACATGGCAAGCCTGTCTCTTGCTATAAAGAGAGTGTCAATTTGGGGAGTAAGAGGTGAGTGAAGGTCAAACTTGGAAATGAACATGGACTGGAATTTGATGAACACCACAACTGCAGTTTGGCATCCATACATTGTCTTCAACAATTCCCACTAGTGTAAAAACCTGTTGCATTGCAACATTGAGTTATAAAGCATCATCTGTGAAAGTATACATAGCTTGTTTCAACATAAAATAAAAGGAAATAGTACTCTATCTACAGGCCAATTCCAATTGCCTCTCCAGCTATGGAGTAGAGGCATATGCTATTGGATTGCAACATTAACTAAAGCAGACATGGTTAAATATTTCTCACCAATGTCCCTATCCTATCCTTGTTCCTGCCCATCCCTGTCCCCATCCCTAGTGTAAAAACCTGTTGCATTGCAACATCAGATCATAAGACATCATCTGTGAAAGTATACATAGGTTGTTGCAACAGAAAATATAAGGAAGTAATACACTATCTATCTACAGACCAATTCCAATTATCTCTCCAGCTGTAAAGTATAGACCTGTTGTATTGCATAATTGACTAAATAAGACAGAATCAAATATTTATGTGTGATCATACATAAGTTGCAACAGACCTTGTGAATGTCCCCATCCTGTCCCCATCCCTATTGATCATCACTGGCTATCAGCCATGAAAACCCATACATATAGCAATGATGGGATGGAGTATTATTGTAGGCTACAAATAGATAGAAGGACAGAAAAAAACACCTCTTAAAAACTGCAAAAACACAAAGCAAAATAGAAATATCAACTGTATGGTCACTGTTGTAGACTGGAAAACCAATAGAATCATATCATTGCAGGTGGATTGTAGTGACAATGATCACTACTCATCCATGTCCTTGTCTGAACATTCTGCCCAACATGTTATTGTTTAAAAAGATGGTATAAACAGAACTTACCAAGAGATTTGCATAATGTGAAGATAGAGTAAACACCTGTTGGATTGAAATATCAACTAATAAGACATGATCACAGTTGAAGATATATGTAGCAACACAGAATAAAAGGAAACAATGATAGATAAGCAGAAGTAGATGAACAATAGACAGAAAGTTGAATATAATTGATAGTTCTGTTGTAGGGAAGTTGAGGGTTCCTATATGAGTTGAGGATGAATGAAAGAAAGGAAAAAGAGGGCATGACATTCATCTGCTGGTGTGCACCAGCACAGTGCAGCATGTGCACATGCAGGAGGAATGTGTGGCATGCCATGCAGTGGTAGCATGGGCTGTTACGAGGCACTTGCTTTGGCACCTCGTAACGGTTTCTTTTTTTTATTTTTTACTTACTAGTAAAGTGTAGTATTATTACTACAAGTGTGAGCTTAGCTCCACTTTACTTAGTAAGGACTTATCATTTTCTTTCTCTTTTATAGTACTTAAGTATTTACATACTTAAGTG